>OY728137.1:1739364462-1739669867 GCA_963277665.1 Viscum album
GAGGATACGGTTTCCCACACATTCACAAATGAAGATATCATATTTACCCAAAATAGACAGAATGAAGGTATTTTTTTATATTAATAAAATAACAATTAAAAAATAATATATATAATATATATAATATAATAAAAATTTGTCCATCATTATTCCCAATCAAGATATGTGGTAAATGAAAAAAAGAATGACATAGTTTCGTTGAGATGTAGTCTTCCCTATACATAAATGGGAATTTTGTTGACCATTTTATGGAAGGGTGTAGGTGTTTGTATAAACGTTAAAATAAAAAAAATCAGATTGAGCATAATATATATTCATGGAATAATAATTATTGAGGAGGTGTATAATGAAAATATTGAAAAATAGCTTGTGGATGGACATTAACTCTTCTTTGGGTAAAACCTTTTTGCTTGACCAAAGGGCATTATTATTTGAATTTATGATGAATGTGAGACAACTATGATAAAAGGAATGATGTTTGGAGTTTATATAGGAATGGGTCAGATTATTCAACTATCTTGATAAGAGTAAATAAGTTAGGGGATATGTGTTCTTTTGTAGTGACGGAAGAGATGCATTCATGTAAATATAAAAATATAAAACCTATTGAGAGGTATCCCTTGCATAATGTGGATCCAATAATTTTAAATTTATTATAAAAAGGATTATATGGTGTGTGTAAGGCTAGAATATTGATTTTTTAAATCCTTCTATTTTTTTGGACCCTTATGATAATGTTTGACCATTTAATAAACATAGTTTACCTTTATTGTTTTAATTATATTTAATTACTCTCATAAACTATTTTCATATAAAATTATGTTGACCTTATTATAAAAAATTATGATTAATAAATATATGTATTAAAGTTTCCAATTTCCAAAAATATAAGTGTCAAAAAATAATTTAAAAATAATCCCACAAATGAGATGAAACAACAGGTTTATGAAGTGAAAATGTTCAATAGTTTGAATATATTTATATCAATTTTTAACATGAAATTAATTATAATGACATTAATTTTTTTAACTGATCAAAAATATATTTAAAATAAATTTTAATATGATTAAAAATAAAATTTATCTATATAATTAACATATACTAAAATTCAATTTTAAATTAAAATTCAATATTTTTCAGTATTCATAAAAAATGAAATTTCGGAGATAAAATACCAAAAAATCGCCCAAAGTAAATACTGATATTAAAATTTCAAAATTTATGTTTATTTTTTCAAGTATAAATAATAAATGTTTCAAAATTATTTTTTAGAATGGTTTCTACATTAAAAAGAGGTCAAATTACCTTATATAAAGAAGCTTCTTTATACTCATATTATTTTATTAATTATTATCTTATACCAAGAAAATGTATTGGATGAGTGTCAAAAATAATTGATTAAATTTATAATGTATAATTTTTATTAAAAAAAGTCATCAAAATAGGTTTTTAAATTTATTGTGATAAAATTGTGTTTATATATAGAAAAATAGTTTTATTAGAAAAGGAATTTCTTTATTTCCAAATAGCTCCTACATTTATTTATAAATAATTAATAACAAATAGATTTAATTTTCATAATTGTATAAATCATATTGTAAAAATATTGTTAATATTATTTTTAAAATCCATTCCAATGGTTATTTGGTAACTATAATATTATTTTAATAACCATATTAATAGTATATTTTGGTTTATAATACTCTTCTTTGAACATATATCGTGTAATCGAAGTAATTTGGTATCATGTGAAACAAAAGAAAAACATAGTGTTTCATGTATTGAAAGATAATATATGTTTTTCATGTACTGAAATCTTAACAAGATTTCACAAGAAATTCAAGACAAACTTTTTTATTTAATATAAAGGAAGTTATATTCAGTGTTGTGTGAAATGAATAATATTGAAAAGAATAATTTAATTCAATACAAATATTTCACAAAATCGCATGATATTACATTATACCCCCCATAAATCAATTTCACCATTGAAATTAATATAGGTTATCAAATTATTAATACATGAATATTCCTATCATTGAAAATCACAATGTAAAAAATGAATATTAAAACATCATTTAAATAAATGAAATTTAGATACAAAATAGTTACCCAATGTATCTCATTTCTAGGGTTCCACATAAGAGAACATATGTGTAATGTGAAAACATAGACATGGAAGAAAAATATAACAATAAACATCAAATTTATAATGATCGAGAACATGATCAGAATTAATTTAATGATCATAAAGACACAACCCAGATAAGCTTTAAAAAGCACATTTATATCATAGAAAATGATTATAACATCATAATATTTTATTTCAAGGCCCTTTTCTCAAAATCTGATGAATTCTCATGAATATATATATATATATCTGTGTGTGTGTGTGTGTGTGATTTTAGGAGTGCCTCACCCATTATTTTTCCTTGATAAAGTTACACTTCATCGCTTACTCCAATAAATGATGGTGAATTTATCATTCTTTAAGTACTAATAGATCATGAGGTATAATAGTAAGACTTTATATCTATTATTAGTAGAAATCAAAGAAAAATTGTTAGAACAAGTTATCATATGTGAATAAATCATCATATGGAGATATAATACATTAATCTTAAAAAACTCATCAAACATTAACATAAACCCTTCCACAAATGGTAAACCTTATAACCCCTCCAAAATATGAAAATCCAAAAAATTAGAAATAAGTTCACTAAATTTTCATAACAATTATCCTTCATGTGTCATAAATTTTCCCTTTCTTGTGACATTAAAAACATAGGAATTCTTTTATCATTTATTCTCTTGAAACATGGTAATAACCTTAACTACTATAAAATGTTATTGAAAACATTCATTCTTTATTATTATGAAGATTATTGAATAAATTCTTTAAATCCAAAAAGTTTTGAACATCATCAACAATAACATAGACCAGTTTTCAACAAAACCTTATTCATCTCTAAGGTAATCAGTAACATCCAATTTAATTATTCATGTATAATATTTTTTATCCAAACATCATTATCTCGCCATATGGAACATATGAATGGTTTTCTTCCCATATTAAATATGTCACCATTAAATTAAATAACATTTTTAATCCATTAGAACAATTAATCAATTTATTGTAAATTCATAATGAAATACATAAACTAAATAATATTTATATTATTAATCATTAATAATTATAGAATATAAGTTAATAAATTCTCTAATCCTTTCACATTAATGATTCCATGAAATATCTTCTTATTTTTTCAATAATTATATTCTTAGGTTAGTAAATTGAGTTGGTTAATGTCAATGTTCTCCAAAAATATGAAATTGAACTCTTAAATAATGTGTAACTCTACAGACCCTTTCCCCATAGATAAAATCTTCCTCTCCATTTGAGATATTCCTTCATGGTTTTCTTATAAAATTCTTGACATGTAGGAAGACATTTTTTATTTTTTTATATGTTCATTACCAAATGAACATTAATTACATCTCATATTCCTATCATTTGATATTTCATGAATAAAAATTAATTTTATTTTATTAATTATATACCTTGATAGATAATTATATATAATAAGACATAATTTACTCATATTTTCACCCCATCTAGATGCTCGTCATTAAATCATCAGTTGCATTCATCATTATCCAAGTTCCTCCTAGTTCACACAATTAACTAAATCCAAAAATAAGAGTGTGAATATCATTGATCATAGAATAAATTACATAATCATGGAAATTATCTTATATTATGTCTAAAGATTGAAATATTATTTTAAATATATAACAACATAGGCTTATCATAGAGTCATACATAGAAATGTCTCTATAAATATACATAGGGATCTCCCAAAGGTTTTATCATCCAAGTTCTAAATGGTTTATATAAATTTCATTTGATACAAACCAAGCCCATCTTTGATTAACATATAGTATATTACAATAATTAAGATGAAGATTAAGCACTTTACAGAAGTACATTCCTAAGGACAAGAACAGCTTAATCTATTTGTAAACATGGAAAAAAATTTCAAACTTGGTGAAGGATCTTCAATGTTTTCTAAAAAGACAATCCCCTTTAGTACTACTACATAAACCCATTCTTCATACCCCAAAGAAAGGAAACAAAATAAATTGTGTGATAAAATGCTTTGTATTATATAATAATATAGATACATAATAATGAAATAAGAATAAGGGTATGATAACATGAGAATAACATCTAAAGATCATACCCTTCATATCAAAAATCTTATACATTACTCATAGAATAAATATTTCTCTCTCATAATAAATGAATCAAAAAATGAACCCAGAGAATAATCTATTGGATACTAACATATCCATAAGACATATAATTTATGAAATACAGAAAATCAAATAAAACCACATGTTAAAGTACATATTAAGACCATCCAAACATGTTTTCATTGGGTAATTACCAAAGAACCTACTTCAGGCTTTGGATAAAAATCATGTACCCTCTTATTTTCTGGATTGGGATAAAAACCATATAACATATTATTAAGGGGAATAGGTAACAACCCATTTACCATCAGGTTTTTTATCTTGGGCTATAATCTGTGAACCCTATTGTTTTTTAGGAATGTGCTACAACCTGTGTACCCTCATGTATTTAGTCTTGGGATAAAACTCTTATACCCTATGATCTCATATATCATTTATCATTAACTAATTCATTTTTTGGACATAGAGGTACCACCCTTAACATAATAGAATCATACATACATGTTCTATAAGATAATCAATCATTCATCATATCATGACCCATAAAAATATATGTGTTTAATAAACATCTTGTTATAATCCATGAAATTAAATGGATATCATAAAATTTTAATCACATAATATCCTAAGTAAAAAATAAAGGTATCATAATAATTTCATCATAGAAAAACCCCTGAAAGGAAAATAATTTCTTTATAATTTTATCATGGCATAACCCGTGGAAGAGAAAATTTTTTTCATAAACAACATTCCTTCTAAAGAATAAATCATTCAGAAAAATAATAAGAATTGTGTCCTCGGATAATAACCCCATTAAATAATTAGTAACACCAATGGATGTTATCTTATATAGAAATTAATTTTTAATGTATAATCTATGGAATTTATTGAAGAAATTCCACATAAAACAACTCTTTTTAAATAAAAAAATGGCATGAAGACCATTTATTTTAATTAATTATTTAAAACATGAAAATGAAAATTTGAAAATAATTTTATTTTATTTTTTTAAATAAAAAAAAATAACATCTTTTTCCTTAAAAATTTTATTAAAATTTAATTTAAAATCATTTTTGATAGCATAGTTTTTGAAAAAAAACATATTTTTGACCAAATAGAGAAATAAGGTCAGATTTCTTAAATACACATTAATAATTATAATAACTTCCAAAGAGTTGAAAATTTTCTCCATTACTTAAAGATATCCTGAATAACCTATTGAGATGAAAATTGGTGAGAATTATTGATATTTAGATCTTTATTATCATCACCAAATACTTGATCATTAAAAAAATCTCGATAAACGATGAGATTATTGAAATGAACACTTACCAATATTGTAACATTGATTCCTAATTGACATGAAATGATAAAAATAAATTAATATTAAAATATCATGAAAATAATTATCTTAATGATATAACATGTCAAGGGGTGGTATATACACCTCATAGAATAATAGTGGTATATAACATGGGATGTGTTTCACAGAAAGAAATTTTTGACAAAATTTCTTAACAAATTTGGTAAATTTTGAACCAGTAGCCCCATAAAATAGTGATCATCATATGGATAACTAAATAACCATAAATTTATGGATAATAATAATATAATTAATTAATTTCCTTTATATACACTAAAAAAACAAATGAGTGGTGAATAAGACAAAAGTCTCTTAGAAATAATAGTGAGATGTGAAAACCCTTACATTGAGTGTTAAATTTCTTCATACACAGTCAAAAATCATGTATATAAAATTTAATATTATTTTACATTAAAAAAATAAACATATTATTATATCTAATACCATATAATATTTTATTATGACATAATATTCCAAGTTTATTAACAATTACATGTTACTATTACGTTTTGGGTAATATCTGCTTTGTTTTTCGTATAAGTTTTGACTTGTTATTCTTGACTCTATTACATAGATAATGATTTACTTCTTTCAATAATTTAAACCATGGTATACATATCATATATACTCATTATATAATAAATTTTTATAATCTATAAATGATATTAATATCAAATGGGACACACCGTTCAAGGAGATGGTAGGCCACATGTACCCATGAACACAATTTCGATTTTCTTGTCATATCAAAGGAATTAAAGTAAATGATATATATGTATATATATTATAATTATAGTATAATTATTACTTCATATATAAAATATATGTATAGAAAACCCATCATTAATACATTCAATGAAAAGTGTGAACCAATCGCATCTATTTGGGATGGAGGTAGTTGAAACCTTCATAACCAAGTTATCGTATTTACACAAAATTAAAAGAATGAGAGTATGTTCTACATAGTTATTTAAAAATAAAAAAATATCATATATATAATATATAACATATATATCATATAAAAATATTGTTTAATTCATATTTCCCAAAAATGTGATTTGGTAGATGAAAAATAAAGGACATAATTTCATGAGACGATAGTCTTCCGTACACACGAATAGTTTGTTTGTTACCCATTTTATAGAAGTGTGTGTAAGATAAGGTCAAAAAATTATAATAAAAACATATCAGTATATTTATTATAATTATGTTATTATATATTAATGGAATAATAGTTATTTAGGGTCATATAGAATGAAAATAATGCAAAACATCCTATGGAAGGATGTTACCTCTACTTTGGGTAACTCATTCGGGTTTACAAAAAAAGGCTCCCTTGGTTGGCCTTCCTCCCAATGTGAGGCCTATAGGATGAAGTTAGAAAGGTTATGATTTTAATTTTTGGGGTTTTTATTATCCAATGAGGCATTATATATATGGTGAATTGGGGTGTTGAGTTCCCTATTATAGTGGAGGATTTGTGACATTATGGTTAATATAAAATGGTCTACACTTTTGAGAGGTCTCCCTTACATCATGTTTCTAAAATAATAATAAAATATCTATAAAATTGGATTTATGGTAGAAATTGTTCCATACAATAACTTTTTGACATGTTTCTAGGGTATTCAGTCCCTTATGATAATGTTTGACCACTAAATAAACTCGTTTTTACCTTTATCACAGTAATTAATTTTAATTACATTCACTAATAATATTTGTTAAAGTTAATTTCACACTGTTATAAATTATAAATTATGATGGATAAAAAAATTTAATAAATTTCTCTATATTTAGAACATATAAGTAAATGAAAATAATTTAAAAATAATCCCATATATGGGATGAAATAATGGGGTTTTAACGTTAAAATGTTAAAAAGTTTTAATTGTTTTTAAATCCAATTTAAAGGGTAAATAGATTCCATTGACCTGAATAGTATTGATTGATGTAAAATTGATCTAAATTAAATTATAAAATAATTATAAATATAATTTAACTATAAAATTAAGTTATATGAAAATGATTTTTCAATTAAAATTCAGTATTTTTCAATATTCATCAAAAAATGAAACATCTTAGAAAAGTAACAATAATTAACCCAATTAAAATTATTATATTAATATTTTATAAATATCATTATTTGTAAAATAAAATTCATAAAAGTGTAAAAATGGGATTTATAATTGGTTCTCCAATAAAAGAGGTACAATTTCCTTTAAGAAAAATAATTATTTTTACTCATAAAAGTGGATTTATTATCGTCTAATACCTATAATATTTATTGGATATGTGTAAATAAATAATTTAATTTTAAATATAAAAATATTATTAATAACATTAATCAAATGTGTTTTGTGTAATTTTTGGGATAAAATATTTTTTTACACAGAAAAAGTTTTTTCATAGAAAATAAATTTATTGATCTTCAAATAGTTATTATTTACATTTATAACTTATTTATAATAAAAATATTCATTTTATATACATGTTTAAATCATATTTTAACAATTTCATTAACTGTATTCATAACTTCCATTACAGTTTCTTGGTGGAAACTATATTAATATTTTAATGAAATTATTAATAGAATATTATAGTTCATAAAACATTGCATTTCTGTAATTCATGCTATTAAAGGAATCATCTTTGTGTGTACCAAAATGAAAACATAGTGTTTCATGTTCTATAAGCTAATAAAATTGTGTCATGTAGTGTAATATTAACATAGTATTCCATGAAACAAAATCCAAACATAGTTTTTTTCAAATAACAAAAGCTATATCCAATATTCCTTGAAATTTGGAATATTGAAATGATTTATTTAATTAAAAAAATTCCAAATATATAGGGGTGTTACAGCCTAGACTTTGACTAATAAAATTCAAATCCAACTAGGTGTGGTTTCCTTTACACGAGACACAATATAACTCACCTATGTATCACCGGGTCAAAGAACCTCCTGAGCCCCTATTCACACCTTCAATGATGGGGAACACCTCTCACTTGTTCCCTTACATAAGGGGTCTGTGTAAAGACCTCATCCAAAACCATCAGATATACAAGACCTTAATCAAGTGCACACTATATTTCTCTCATGATCATACATTCTCATGGTAAATGAGGGACCTTTATTAACCTACCTAACATATAAGGTCATTTCAATGTTCAAAATGATACATAAATATGAAAATAAAGATCTTTACCATAAGAATAGTGGTAGATGGTTTTTTGGGATGGGCATCAAATTTTGTTTCCCACAACCCAATTCTTTTACTATCTTCACTACATAAAAAGGGTAGATATGGAAGAATCAACATAATGGAGTCCCTCCAGTAGTAATCCCCTACTTGTTATTGTAGAACATCCTCCACCATTCATACCATTAACCTCATACACCAACGAATGAAGGATATTTTCTGGATTTCACGATCTTCAACATCCTTTTGATTCTCAAACTAAGAATACATCATGTGGGATTATAGGATTGTGGTAATAATTTTATCTTAAATGTATTATAAAAATTATTCTTCATATATGGTATAATTCCCAACCATGTTATTATAGGTTCAAAAGGCCAAATTTTTTAATGATATAACCTTTTAGAGAGATATATTCCTAATAGTGCATCTTTGGGCCTACTGTGTGGGTGTTAGCCCAAGCTTTAAGAACTATAGGGATTTGATTGATGTCTAAATATGATATTTAGGATTCCTCCTTATGGTCCAAACCCAACACCCAAAAATTACCCAAATACTCTATAGGAAATAATCTTAGGATGTATATATTCAGCCGAGAGGGCCATATTCTTTTTCTTTCCTTAATAAAATTTAGGCATAATTCAGACACCATAGTTTTCATGGAATATTATTCATAGAAACTTGTGTATCATGATGTAAACAATATGGTTTAATATTTTTGAGATGAGTGTAAAAGGTATGATGTGTCCTTTCAATTATAAGTGAAAAATGTGTGTTTTCATTACTCTCATAGGGATAGGTAGGAAACCCCTATCAAGTGTTTAACCCCATAAAATAAATAACTAATATCTCCATATATGAATTTCAATTTTAAATGACCTATCAATGTGTCTCAAAACCACAATCACAAAAAAAAACTATACATAACCATGATGGTTCCATCAATGGAGAACATCAGATACATATGGATGGTTCCATCAAAGGAGAACCTCATATACATATTGATGGTTTTACCAAAATTAATACCTATAATTGTTTGTTAATACATAAGGGTGACCAGTTATATAATTTAAATTCAAAATAAATAATGAAAATTTATTAAATATATATGAGATTCCTAGAGTGGGAAATAGTTCCCTTCAAAATGGTGTGATAATATCTAACTCTAATCCTCCTAACCAATGTGAATCCATAAGTGTCATTTGTTATGTTCCCTAATTATTTCCTTAAATTGGAATAAAATTCCATGTTAAACAATTGATGTTAGAGATTTTGGTGTTTCTAGTTACATGATAAAACTTAGTTTGAAACCGACCTGCCAAAATAATGGGTATGAGACAATGCCTACCAACTTTTCATTAACCCAAAAACTAAACTATAACTTTTCTTTTATTGGGATAAATTTGAATCTACGAAAATTTTAAGCCATTCATGACTTCGAAAGCTATAGACCAATTTTCCAATGTGACCAAAAGTTGAAAATATATATTTATGATTCTAAATTGTATCATTGGTCTAGATATAGTAAGGGGAGAATGGATTTTTATTTTTTGGGGTGATGGAGAAATATAAAAAAAAATTGGAGTTCCATCATAAAAATTATAAAAATTAAGGGAAGATATATAGTTAAATTTATTTAAAGGGGAAAAAAGAAATGATTTAGGTGTGGGAAGGAGGGAAACCAAAAAAATGAATGTCTATTGGAGAAGCACACCAATGTAATTAATGATTGGAATGATTCAGTTAACCCCAAAAAAAAATTCAAATGTTTAAACTATATGAACCAAGGACTCAATGTAAAAAAATTAACTATAAAAAGGGTTTATGATGATAATTTTCTATCAAAATCTTTGAGTCCTATACCTAAAGGGATAGAATATTCCCTCACAGATAATGATGATGATAATGATAATAGTATTGTAAAATATTTTCTTTTAATTCCTTTATGAATAGTGAACATTATATTTTATTTTATATCAATGAATTATTTCATATCAAAAAAGTTTAATAGAACTATTCCAAAAGAACATGAAATCATAAAAGTGGAGTAATGATTGAAAATTAAGATTGGGTAACTTATGTCATTCTATGATTATAAATTCTCCCATAACAATAGTTTTTGTTTTAATTTTGATACATACATTATGATAATATATTTAGTGAAATTTGATGCTACTCTTTGTTTGAATTTTTATTTGTTTCATAAATCCAAAAACAATTTCTTGGGGAATGATATCACCCTCTATATCATGAATCTCCCTCTAATTCTGAACTAGTGGGAAGGGGAGGATGGATATCCTTTGGAATCATTATCTAAATAATGTATATTATATCTTATCAGGAAATCCATTATTGATCCAATTATTTGGACTATAGATATGATCATCCAAGATGGAAAACCCATTAGAAGAGAATATATTAATGTGTTTCCCAAAGAAATTCACAATCTTCCTCTTAATAAAGATGATGTGTTCTCAATTAAACATATTCCTCAATTTTTTCTAATATCCAATACTTCTTACAAAAGGTATTTTTCTAATGTCAAGAGTTTCTAAAGAAACTATATAATAATCTGGATAAATGGTTTATACACCCAAGTTATTCTAAGTGTTGTACGTTGATCAATTTCATCAAGAATAATGATGGTTTAATTCACCTACATATTGACTATTTTGAGTTCCATGAGATCATAATAGAGAATAAGTATCCTATTTCATTGACTTATGACTTTTTGAATCAATGTATAGTGATAATTACTTCTCAAAAGAGGATATTTTTTTGGATATCAGCATGTAATGGTGATGAAGAATGATATTTGGGAACCAATTTTTTATACAAGGTAAAATCACTATGACTTAATAGTAATTCCATTTTTACTATATAATTCTACATATAACATCATGGGATTAATAAATAAGTAATTTATGTAATACCTAGAAAACATTATCATAGTGTTTATAGACAATATTCTAATCCAATACAAAATATAGTTGAACCATGATATTTTTTTGAATGATATAGTAATGACCATGTTTGAAAAAAAAATAAAAATATATTATAGTAAATTATTATTTTTGTATGGAGAGGGTAACACTATTAAACAATGTTATCACAAGAAATGAGATATATGTGGATCCTTTAATGATATAGGAAATTGAATGATAGTCCATAATAACATATGTATTCAGTATATGTACTTTACATGGATTATCTAGTAATATCATAGATTTTTGAGAGACTTATCATAATCATTATGCCACCTAACCAATATAATTCAAAAAATATTGAAGCCAATATTTACTGATGAATAGGATGATAGATTTAAATGGATTAGGGGTTTTCTAATAGCATTACCTTATTTCCCATTAACCACTAGTGGTGATAGTTTTTTATATAAAAAAATGAGTTCAAAAAGTATTTTATTTTTGTGATAATTCAATATAACAAGGTGAAATACCTTTCCACCAACCAATTAATGATCCGTTCACATAACTACCAAACCCATTGATCTGGATTCAGATACAACGATCTTTGTAATGGGGATTTAGAATCACTATATATATGGGATGAAGATTAAAATATATATAAATCATAAAATCCCAAATTATACAATCACACAAAAAAAGAATATTATGTTCCAATGAAACATGTTATCAATAATCATGAATAATGACTGTTCAATACATTAACATCCTTAGAAGTTGAATAATGTGGATGATTCTCTATGTAGAAAATATCCTAAAAACTTATCCAATATGAGGTTTTTAAGGGATATAATATTCATGTACATAAAAAATATGGACTTTGGAATCATAAATGAAACATCATAATATGTTTCCCAAATAAAATATAAGCCATCTTTCCTTTTTAGTGTCCAAGAGGCCTAAAAATATTAAAAGTATTTACAAAAAAAGGTATGTGATAACATATAGTTCATGTTTTATAAATATGATATTATAAGTTTTAACCCATACATATGTCCCATCAAAATTTTAAGAGAATATGTTACTTCTAGATGATTCACTTATCTTATCTATCTCTATTTATATATGAGGAACTATAATGTATATATATCTAATGTAAAACATCTGGTGTGAAAACAAGAAGAGATTGATTTCATAATTATTATCTATATTCATTATTTACCAATAAGTCAAGGAAAAAAAATTGATGAGTATTATTCAATAATTTCTCAAAATAGAATGAAAATTGGAAAAAAAATAACTATCCCATTATTTGAAGGACTCCCTAGGACATTTAATAGGAATAACATTATTGGGTGGTATTCAATCAACTAAAAAATATAATGAACTTAATTTTCAGTGTAAATGATATATATCATGGAAAATACTCTATTATAACCATAATAGAAGTTGTATGGTTACATTTGGTAGCAATCACTACTGTATATGATCAAGATTCTATGTTTAAAGCAATGTTCTATAGAATATTTCCATAATAATTGGATATAGAGATAAGTTTTTATACTTATTACCAAAAATTGATGGTGGTATGTCTAGGATATCCATAAAACAATTTATGATATTACAAGGTTATCTTTAATGGACATAGAAGGATGTTTGTATTAGCAAAATCCCCTAGTGGAGTTCACATATAAGAGTAGTTTCCATTAAGGCATTGAAAATGCAACCATATAAGGACTTGTATGGGAATTGGTGTCACACTCCAATATGATGAGTTGATTTAGAAGAGAAAAGGCATGTGGTACAAAATATTATCCAATAGATGATATAGATGGTTCAAATAATTCTGAATCACATGAAATCCATAAAAAGTTGACCAAAAATCAATGTAAATAATTATCAATGTAACCAAGAGTATGATTATGGAGATAACATATTCCTTCATATATCAATGTGGATGAAATACATGAGGATTTGGTATAAGAGAAATCATAGTTCTAGATACATCACCCACCTTATGATTCATGAATGTATAAGTGGTATGTAATATCATCTAAAACTCTTATGAAACCTTTCTCAGGTACCTGATTTGTTTTATATATCCATATTAAGTAAGTATATTCAACACCATTCATATATACTTAAACTAGGGTGGTTACCTTAATATAATTATCCTTTATTTTGGGAGTATCCAGTAAAGAATTTAGATCATAGAAACAATGTTATATGAGACAAGAATACTCACCTTCTCAAACTACTATGTAAAAACAAAATGATTGGGGAGGATTCATTGGAACTAGAGGAGGAAATGAAACAGAATAACTATAGTTTGTTTAAGTTTACAAAATGAAATATCAAGGTATAAATTTTTGATGTGTAGAATAATGTAATGAACAGAAAATTTATAAACGAATTACTGTCATGTGTGAATAAATTTTATATTATGTTTTATAGTTATTGAAAACACATGAAATATATTTCATTGGTTATTTTATACAATTATAAAATATTTCATGACATAATTAAAATAACATTTAGAATCATAAACATTTATTATTTAGTCTTTCTATTTGGAACATTATGATTAGTATATATAATGGCTTATAATAATATAAAATTATCCTAGAAGAATGATTTTATGAACTCGACACATAAGATCATACACTTTGAATTTTGTTTTTCATAGATTCTCTGAGATATGGAATCACTGGTCTTTTACCTTGACTATTCTCATGCTATGATTCAACAACATAAACATTGAGAATAACTACTTATAATAATTTTCAAGCTTATGGCGACCACCTCATATCACATGTTCATCAAATCACCCCATGAAAATACCATAATCACATAAATTTCACATAGGATAGAAACTAGTATTATAAGGTGTTATTTTTTTAGACAATAAAATAATTATTTCATATACATATTTTTTAAAAAATAAATAAATTCTTTATCCATTTTTATAGTTACTATGTATATATAAATGATTAAATATATAATATGAAAATTATAGATTCTGATATCAATAAAACAAAATTTTCTTTTTATGGGAGATATATATATATACATATATATGATGTTTCAATTAAAACATTATTTTTTTAATTCAATACATTTTGAAAAAATTTATTTTCTGATAGGGTCTTGTTAATAAGTATTTCTTTAAATTCAAATGTTAATATATGTTAATGAAGACTAATGTAATATTATTTTGGTTCAGAAAGTTGTTAGTTTCCTAAAAATATTATTTTCCAGAAAATGAGGTTTTTTATTTAAAAGTGTAAATTCATCAAATTCCAAAAAAATGGTAATATTTATATTATTTTTGAAAGTTTCCTTTCGAAATTATCTGAAAGTGATTTTTTGAATAAATTTGAAGATAATTGATTTTTTTACAAAAATTAAATATGTTGTAAATATATGGTATATATTATGAAATCATAATAGACCATAATTTATTTCTAACATACAATAAAAGGAATAAATTAAACAATATATATTTCCCTTTTACAATAATTTTTTTTGTTATTATATTAATTATGAAAACCTATAATGAATCCCCCAAAACCAGTATTCTGTTTTAAATTTTTTAATGAAATCATTATGAACATAACTAAATTCCACATGATGAATTTTATAATTTTAAATATTTAGATCAAATAATAATTAAAAAAATTAAATAAACTTCTCATTGGAATAAAAAATTGTTAAATACCATTATATGAAATGTGGTTTTGATTACTTTTTCACTTATAGTCCAAAACATATGCTCAGAAATTAGTATAATTTTACCTTTTTTTATAAATACCAACCCTGCATTTCCACTTTAATAAAACCATTTACCATTAATTTCATATTCCTATCCCTCTCTAAATACCTATAAATGTGTTCCCAGTCCCTTATTTTTCTATCATTCCATTATAATAAACCTCTCAAGTATGGTATCTCTCTCTCTCTATTATTTTCAAGTCTTACACATTCATTATATTTTTCATTTTTATTCACAAATGATTATGTTTAAATTTTTAAATAAACATACATTTACATTCCATTTTCTGTTATAATAATGTAATATTATTTATCCACTCTCATTATAATCATTACCTAAGTTTTTTAAATTCCATTATTAGTGATTATCTTCTTTATCACCTATAATCAAGTACTTTCGTTATATTAATCATTTTTAATTTAAATTTTTCATGTTTACATATGTTATTACACATTCCTTTACTATGATTAAGGTTCCAAAGTATTGATATTCCACCTTTTACTCTCATTATTCCATTTCACTATACTTAAAATACACCCTTTATGCTTCCAAAATTATCCCCTCATTTTCCATTCAAAAATAATATTTTGGGATTACCCATCCTGATTTTCACTCAAGTGTATTCATAGAGATATAAATGTAATTCATTTATATTGAACATATATTTATTTTTCCAACACTCTTCAATTATTGTATTAAAAAGTGGTGAAATATTTTCTTAGGGTATAATATTTATGTGGCACAAAAATTCATGTACATGATATTAATGTAACAATATAGGACATAATTATAAAGCTTAAAATTCATTGGATAATTATTTCATCATATGAGATACTAGGTATGGTTCATGGGAGGTTTTCCTAATCACACTATGTTGTGATGTCATGATAGTTTTAATTGACATATGATTATGATTTCTTGTTTTATAAAGTTGTCACATTTCTCTAATGCGTTGATTTTGTCATTATAATACATTTTTTCAAGTCCATGATTATGATTCTACCTTATATATTATGCCTATTGAATAACGTGTGTAACTGTAATTTATGAAATTCATTTATTATTCTATTACTGGGTATTATGTATCACCACTTATTTTTGAAAATTCCTATGTTATTCCATGTAGTGTTATATGATCAATAGAAATATTATAGCATATTATGTGGTCTTTTTAAAATGTGTATGTATACAAATTTTATTTTAAGGTTGTATATATGAAATTACACACAAAAAATATTACTCTCAATCATTTGATATTTTATTATGTTTATTATAGTAAATTATTAAATAAAGTGTACAAAATATATGGGGTGTCATTGTGCACATGTTCTCACATGATACTAATCATTCTCATTAACATATTCGGTCTAATTGGGAAATTTATATATCTAGTGCATAATATTCACTAGGGATACAGTAATATAGGTTTCCAACTCTCCCAAAGTCTCCCATGTGTATTCAATGATCAAACATGTATATTAAAACCAACAGATACCTTGTAATCATGCACACCGTAAGGAAAAAAGAAAATTATAGTTGAAAACAACATTTGAAAAATAATTTTGAAATTTTTCATTTTTAAAATTTCTCATTAAGAACTTGGTTTTCTAAAATCTACAATAATTTTAAAATACATGTTAAAAACGTAAATTTAATCAAAATAAGTAAATATTCACAATGAAAAATTATTTAATAAACCTAATTAACACACTTCAATCGTAATTTAATAATACAATCAAAAGTAAAAAAATAACCCAAGGTATGCTAATAAAAATTGACATTAGGTAGCAAAACCTACCTAAAATATGGTAAATCGTCATTCCCTTTATTTTTTGTGATAAAATATAGTGTTACTATCTTTAATATCCTTTAAAACTAGAAATAATTCATTAACAACCCATACCTGACCTATGGTTCAGCACTCCATGGATGATTTGGGATCTAAAACTAAAGTGAAATCCATGTGAAACCAACCCATTCATCATGTAAATCGAGTAATATTAATCGTAAATCTCCATGGAGGTAATGAAAAACCATAATCATAGATGAGGGGATCTAAAACACATGAATGGGGAGAAGAGGGGGTTAGTGTGAGTTAAAAGATGATAGGTGTATTGTGTACTTTTTCATTTCTAGTAAATTTTGGATGTTCTATATCTTTTATTCATTGTTAAGAAAACTATGGGTTAACCATTCAAGTCCTTCGCATAACCAAAAAAGGACACATGGTCTTCTAGACACTTCAGAACATTTTAAAACCCATTAAAACCCCACATAAATGTCACTAGTCCAATTACACTGTTACAATATGGTTTGATGCATGGCTTTCACTAACTATATGTTAACCATAAACACATGATGTTTTATCCTATTTTTCAATATCTAGGGCATTGGAAACTCAATCGATAACTAAATTAAAAAATTCAATATAAGTATATTCCATTGACTTGAGGATTGTCAAAAATCTCCCCACTATGGTATTTGTTCATCCATAATGTCCTCAATATATTGGATACAAAAAAAAGGTTAATTCATTGATCCCACGTCTCATGGTTATCACAACCACACTTCTATAAAAAACATAAAAATGTAATTGACTTATCACATTACTCATTTTTATAATATCCTTTGATACAAACAAGATACTCAACAACAAATGTTTAGGGATCCACCACTAGAGCCTCTAACTAAATCATTTGGTGTGGGTCTTTATGGTATTCCATTATATTTAATATATATATTTATACATGTATGTATTTATTATAATAGGAAAATGATAGGTAGTAAGCCATGGTAGTCATACATTTTAGAAACTCAATGGCCTGAAATTACATAGGGATAACTTATAATTCCTTTAAAAGGAATTGTTCACGAGCTGAGTATAATCCCCCAGAAACTCACAATCACCTACCTCAAATTCCAATATAGTTTGAGTATGTTTGTGGTGACTATTTATAACATAAATTCTTCAATAATATTTGCTAAATATGCGCACATTCTCTATCATCTCTTGGATGATACTCTTCTCCAATAAGGACCCCTTGACTAGTTCCACCCATAAAGAATGAGTCTATAATCCCCATATGTAGATGTCTTCAATGGGAGACATCTTGATCACAACTCTATAACTTTTCTTATATTAAATTTAAACCAATGATATTTTTTTCTTCCAAATTCGATAATAATCATGATTTCATTTGTGTGGAATATCCTCAATAATCTTTATGGAAATCTTAGTCTAACCATAATTATATATATGATATAATATGTTAAACATCAGTTGAGATACCATCGCCTCCTCAATATCAATCTCAAAATAAGAATATATGTTTTGGTGACAATATAAAAAAATATCTGAAGGCACAACATATAGCCTCAAAATCACTCATATATATAGTTTTTGAAGACCCTCTTCCCTAATAAAATCGTTAATTAGTTGGAAATGAGATACCATATTATACCAATCAATAACCACATAAGTGAAATCATTTAAAATAAGATATTGAGTTAATCGACCAATTAAATACATTTAAATACCATCCCATATTCACACTAAAATAAGAGGGTTCTTTAATAATCCCACAGGATAATGATTATCAACATTGATCATCTAATAGGTGAGACACAATGTTATAATATATAAAAGAAACCACCTCATCCATGAACACCAATACTACCTTATTAAGTCATATAATTTCATGGCAGCCCTAGTTTGAATATCCTTACTTGAATGTTTCCCAAATTCCATCATCTACTACCTTAAGGATATTAGGAAAATAATTTTCTTTTAAAAATGAAATGAACCATTGAAGGAACGGAACTATCCACTTATTGTCTGCCCACATTTTAATTTTTTTAATACATATATAATTATGATATTCCTCCAACTCAAGACAAATATTTTTATCTAGGGATGTAATGTCTTGCACACATGAAAAAAAATTACATCCTTTCATTCTCTTCCATGTTCTAATGGATAATATCAAAAAATCCCATAAAATAGTAATCACCATATATAACCCTCACTAATCAATAGGGTACTTTCATATTTGAGGATTTTTTCCCATGTTCTACCACTGGGTGTATAAGATATATGAAAATAAAATGTTTATAGGTATTCCAACAAGCACCTCCTCTATAGATGAAATTCTCTAAGGGTAAAGAGGAAATTCAAATTTTTATTATATGAATATTCTAAAAATTTCTCCCCAAAAATATTTTGATTCTATTTATTTCTAGAATTCATTATAAATGATAACTAATTTTCATGAGTGGGTTCATATTATCATGAGGAAAAAATGAGAAGTGCTATAAGAAACTACATGTTCTCCTAGTATCCATAAAAACCACAACCACTTACCTAAGGTATTCCAATATACAAAAAATTCCATTAATTGATCATGAAGGATCGGAATATGAGATAATGATATCCTTTATCCCAAGTCCTAAAAAGTCTTCTAGAACTCCCTGATGAAATTGAACGTCACTAACTTCCTTGTAAAAGACTTAAATGTTGAATTCAACTATTAATAGTTGTCAAAAAATCACCTCTCATACTAGACTAATCCTAGGAATCATTTATCCTCAAACGAATTCTAAGGATTATTCCACGACATAAAAAATTATATATTTTTATGATACACTAAGATTCCATTCATAAATACCACATGAATCTTAAATATCACTTCCTATAAAAAAACTTCAATTTGGATAGTTTGTAATAATGGTTATGTTTCTCAAATTTTTTAAAAATGATGACCAAATGGTTCCAATTATTCTCTTTAGTAATAGAGTATACCATGATATCATCCAAAAATAACACCATTAAGGACATGATATGTAAAGAGGAAATCAATTTCATCATTGGTGTAAAAAATTATAGATAATAAGTAAGGAAAAATGGAATAACAAGATTCTCATAGAGGTCATGTCAATACCTAGAATGGAACATAGGGATAAATTATTCATTAACACTCGGTCGGGGTTATATTGATCAGAAATAAATCCTTAAAAACCATTAACCTATACATATTATTGAATATAAATTTTCTTTTTCATAAATGAGTATTTATAATTAATGGTCACTAGATTTAGATTATTTTAATTAATGCAATTTCAAATGATTCATTGACGTTATTCAAAAATAAAACCATCGATGACCATGGTGACATGCTTGGTTGAGTAAATCAATTTATTCCAATTTTGTATAAATGAACAATCAATACTTTTATCCAATTTGGTATCATAAATTTATATTGTGAACAAATCATTTTAATCTTAATAATTATTATATTATAAAACTTTACCTATCTATGGGGAGACATGTCTAGAAAATCAAATGGAAAGACCACGAGATGGATACCAACAACCACAGGAAGGTGGATAACTAAACTCTTCCAAAATACATGAATAAAAAACCCATATAATATATATGAGATCTATAACACTCTGTGATTTTATAATGTTTTTTACTTTAATGAAATACAATTTTTAATATCATTCTACAAACCCAATGATATTGTAAAATAAATCATGATACATTGTATTAAGAGAAAATAAAAACTACTAAATGTGATCGTTATGATGCAGTCATTGGATTGTTTGGTATAAATAGAATTAATTTTCTTTTTAAAAAAATTATCGGAAAGTAAATATCATTTAAATAGTGATTCACTAATAGAATTCAATTATTTTAATTAAATAAGTAAGAAGATAATTTTATTCTTAAAAAGACATTTTCCATAAAAAGAAATGTTTTGTGATTTTCATTTTAATTAAAATAAATAAACTATATTATGGTTGAAAAATTATTAACTTTACTTTTTAAATAAATAATATATTAACAATATTTTATTAAAAAATGGATGAAATATGAATAAAAATATTTAATATTTTGAAAATTTAGTTTTCCTATAAAAAAAAATTTAATATATTTTGTATTTCTGTTTGAAATAATAATACATATATTTATAGTTTTAATGTGGAAAAATTAAATTAAGATCATTATATATATATATATATTATTATGAAAATTGGTTTGGATTTTTTTTATAAAAAACTGATTTCTTATGTGAATAGTGAAAATACTGTTTTTACAAAGACCATGCCTTTTATGACATTATTGAGATATAAAATTGGAAAATATTAAACATTTTTTATAATAAATTATTTATTTAATAATAAATATTATACATTTCAAAAGGTTATATTTAAATTATTATCCCATGTATAACATTTTGGAAATCATGTAACATTTCATTCTAGTAAAAAATGGATCTGGTATTTTCATTTAACTAAAAACTCACATGGTGGATTAAGGTTTTGGATTGAATTGAAAACAAAATTTATCTTATTTATTTTTTTAATAAAACTATATATTTTATTTTAATTAAAAATATTTAATATTTTATCGTAAACATAATTTTAATTCTTAAAATACACTTTTTCTAAAAACATTTATTACACATTATGTGCACTAATATTACAATAACATTTTCTCAAACATGAAAAAATTATTTGATAAAACTATTTTCATACATAGAATCAGAATATACATATTATTATATATATTAATGTTATTATTATTCATACTGAATTTATCAATGTTAAAAATAAGTTACTTTGCTAAATGTTAATTGGCATGAATCATAAAAGCAAGGATAAAAAGACTATAATTCCAAAAATATTATATAATTTTTTTAATGACTTCTCAGACACATTCCATATTATTCTTACATTATTTAAAAATTTTGGACTACCATTCATGGAGTAGTAGGATTCCCATTTATATTGTTACAAAAATACCACTCCCCTCTGTTATGAAAGGAGACTTCCACCACCTATTTAAATGCGCTCTACGATATTAAATTCCTCTTGAAACCCTATTATGGTTACTTCCCAAATATATCTATATTGGGTTTTCTTCACCTTGATCTAAGGAAAATCCTCAAACCATCTATTTCTAAGAGGTCATGTAAGATAATGTTTAAATACTCAACATGTTTAATAATCACATATTACTTATGTTCCTCCCCATATTATTCCAAAAAATATATATTATAATAATAATAATATAATTAATTAATTATTTTTATTAAACATAATTTTAATTATGTTAATTCTATAACCAGTGTATACCCATCCATTCTTCTTACAAAAATAAGTATGATGTTTGTGGGTATGTGTAGACTACCACCTCAATGGAGGGTAATATTTCATTTTTTTATAACCCCATACATAGATTAAATGTTTATTTTATAAATAAATATGATATTTTTAAAAATATAATATTCAAAAAGTTAACTATTTCTATACAATTCTATCATTTTAGGGAAAACAAAAACAAGGTGTATGTGTATGTGCAGACTACCACATCTATGGAATAAAGTATTTCAATTTTAGTCACCATCCTAATTGGATTATTTTGAAATATATTTAATGAATATATATTTTATTAAGGATTAATATATTTCATTTCTTTAAGATGATGATAGAAAATTTCATTGGTCATTAAAATCTAACTCATTGATATTGATAAGTTAAATGAAACAAACTCATCATTGGTTTTGTCTTTATGAATCATGAAAAAAAATTCATGGAATGGAATGGGTGAATTATAAATTAATTAAAAATAATATATTATTTAAAATTTATAATATATGAATTAATAATTTGTTGTCAGATAATAGTAATTGAAAACATCATTTTAAATCATGTGAAAAAAATCTAAATTTCTAACATGTGATACTGAAAATTGAAATTAACTAGATTATGAATATTTATTGAATAATTATAATTAAACATAATAATGATAATATATCAATTATATTCTTCATTTCATTATTATTATGATCATGTCTATTATATAGGAGGTTAAAGATCATTAGGGAAGTTGAGAGTAGATGTAATAGTTCCCAATATAAATTTCCTTCATTGAGATATGTTTTAATATTTTTCACATGAATTTATTTTATACTATGTATTTACCACGAAATTGTTTCAATTATCTTTATTAACGATTATTAAATGTACTTTATAAATATCTTCATGGTGCTTCCTTCATTCTCATTTATTTCCATCAATATCAATGTAGTAATGGATATTATCAACTATCTTTTCTTTCATTAAGTCATTTTCCATATTTTCCACGTATTTTAAATTTTATGGTGTATGTAATATCCTTTATATTATTTTATGAAAATTTCATGTAATTCAAGGGGTTTAAAAATAAATCTTTGAATTTATCATTAATGGTCTTCTAATTCAACATATACCAATGATATAAGGGACTTTGATAACAGAAAAGACCTTTCAATGAGTTATAATGCTTTCCCATGAACATATATATTATATATTTGGTTTAATAAACCATAATATTTTATTATATGATACTTCATATTTCTCTATGTGGAATATTACATATTTATATGTAACACTATACTTTAGTGAATTTATTTCTCATTAAAGTATAAAATAGTTATAAATAAGTTTCATCTTTTTTATGAGTATTTCCCCTAAAATTAATTCTTCTTTATATCAACCAATGCAATACATTATTCCTTATAAATTCAAATACATATAATTTATTTTGATTTTAATAATAATCATAATATTTTTATAAAAAAAAATTAATCTTATTACTCATTTAAATGATGTGGGTTCCAATAACAGTATGTGAAAATACTAAATATGTTTTCTTTTTTATCATCGAATCATTGGTCATTCTCTATACATTTACTCTAGAAAACTTTAATGTATATTTTATGGATAAATTCTTGTTAATTATTATAAATTACTATATTAAAATAATTTTTTATTTTTAAATTTTTGAAAATGATTATTTAAGATAGCTCGTTACTTCAGGTTTCGACAATAAGGTGAAAAATATTTTACGAGATCTCTTCTTATTCTTTTGATTCCATTTACATATTTACCTCCAAAATATTTATCTCATTTTGAATAATGTTTCATAAATAATTCTCTATGTTTTATTTTTGAAATAATCTTTTTGGGTTATTTAATTTTATGTATCAACTAATCTATCACATATGATCATTTCAAGTAAAACAGTTTGAAAATGTTACGAAACACATATTATATCCTTGTTTTTATATGATTATTGATTTTATGTGGTATATTTATAGATGAATAAAATTTCATGGATAGGTTCTATATTTTTCACCAACGAATTGGGTATGGTTTTAGGTTTGAATATATAATAAGGTTTTGTGAGGATATGATCACATTATGAATTATACATAATAATCATCTTAGAAATGATTTTATTATGATTTATCAATATAATTGTGAAAAATAAGATCATGTTATTCTTTTATCTCAAGATTATTCATGTACATGATCATATGATACTTTCTTTGAAATACATTTAATTGAAATGATCATGTTATTATTTTTTCACAAGATTCTTCATAGGCATAATTTTTTCATTTTTTCACTATATTATTGATGGTCATGATCATGTTATATGTTTTCCCAAGAATGTGTGTGGATGTGATTACATTATGATTTTACAACACATTTTGCGGTTGGAAATGATAACATATATCTCTTTTCACAATGTTTGTCTGTGCACATGATCATATTATTCTTACTCCAAAAGATTTTTCATGAATGTGATCCAATTTTTATTTATTAACAAGATTTATTTTAAAAATTATTTCTATTATAAATTTTTAAAATAATAAAATTTATTTTGATTATTCATCTTACACATTCCTATGTTATTCTATATCCATATCGTATACTTTATGTAAAATGATTAATGTATCATTTTTATCACACTTATCGAATTGTATATTTTTTATCATTTTGAATTTATATGTTCATTTGTCACACCTTATGAAAAAATACTATTATTCCATGTTGATTTTAATAATATATGTCTCACCATTTCATGTTAGTAGATAATAATATGATCTAACTCCTTTTATAACTCCCTAATAAGTTTTGAATTACTATTCACCAGAGATCAGAAATTTATTATATTTCTATTCACCGATATTAATATGATTATAACCTAGAATATATCATGATGTTGGTCTATTATTAAGTGATTGTGGAAAAATGTTTATAATGGGATTTTTATCTAGCTTATTTATAAATAAATTAAACCATTCAGTTCTATGATTATGAAATTATTTTTGGGATGTAATGTTTATATTGTGTAAATATATGAATGTTTAATTGAGTCATTTCATTTGGCATCAATTCCTTTTATAATGACTGTGATTTTATAACTAGTTTTGAATGTACTTATATTTCATTACTCAGTTAGTATCAGAGTTTTTTTTTTTGAATTACAAGACTTTATGGAGGATTGAACCAATTTAAATTTAGTATTAATTCCTTAAAGTTGATTAATTCAATGTTTATGGGGTATGTGAGGAGGCTCAGTGTTGTTCTAACTGTTCAAAACATGGAATAAGGGTAAATTAGATATTCTTTTCATGCTTCACAGTTGGCACATAGTTAGAATAAATTGTGTACCCCAACTATGTTATCCAGGGTAGAAGGTCTCAATATTATGAAAATCGTGAAAGGAAAAAATCTAAAATGTGTAGTATTAGATAGAGGAATGTTTTATCATTGGCGCACAGTTTTTCTAATTATATAGTATCACCAGGTAACTGTGCACCTTCACCCCTCTTGGACAGAGGCTAGCACTTGGTTAGAGAATATTTGGGAAAACTGTTCATCCAAATCTTATCCTCTTTTAAATGTGAGAAATTATCATGTTAACCCCTCAATATTTTAAGGGTCTAACCATATTTTCATCTAATGTATTCCTCCTTCATCCTTAGGGATGATACAAAACCCCAAAAGATTTCAAAGGGACTATATTTTTCATTTTTAGGTTGTTTATAGTGTCATTGGTTTCAGATCAAATCATTCGGTATATCTAATGCTCACATTTCTTCTCTTTTTTATATTAGGGATTGAGGTTGTTTTATTCTCCTTCTAAATCAGAAAAAAACATTGTTTTCAACTAGAATTTAGGTTGGGGATTCAAAGGGTGCCTGATTCCAAATTTATATAAAATGTTAACTGAGAATTTTCTAGGAATTTGAGGGTGGTGGACTACAAGTTATATCGCATAATATATAAGTAAATGTGAGCTTTTTTGGTTGTGATTTTTGTTCTATTTTGTTTTATATTGGATTCCTTTGATAGGTTTTTCTAGAATGGTTTTCTAAATGATGAATTGAACCCCTTACAATCCATATGGAATTAATTGAGGTTGATTAGACTGATCGTAGTGACACACAAAGGGTACACCATCATTCCAAACATGGAAATTTTGATGTGGAATGGATAATTGTTTTGGTAAAAGAGAGCCCATGATTTATCTGTGGAAATATTTGTTTATATTTTAAATAGTACTAATGTTTTTTGTGTCTAGTTATTGATAATGGAATAATGGTTTGTTTGGAACATTATGAATGGGTAAAATGAAACAAAATTATTATGACAAATGGATTATGGGATTAAATCAAAATAATAACAATGAGTTAAGGACGGAAGCTGAACTTGATGTGTTGGTTAGGTAATGACTTGTTAATATCATGTGAAATACATGAATATTAATTTTAAAATAGTGGAAATGGATAATGGTTAATGGAATATTATGCACATGGCTAGGTAGTTTTGGGAAATGACTCATTATCTACACCCACGATTCATGTTAGATAAAGGATCTAAATCCATAAACTAGAATCCACAAGTTATGATTGTCAAACTGGTGCTCTAGTACCCTAATGGATGCATTGGATGAATACATAGACTAATAAATCAAGGAAACTATGATGAAATTGTCTGAGATTACCTAGACTAGTTCTATAAGGTATCAATGTTGTATCTGTTTTTTGAAGTGTTTATCCCTAGTGAGATAGGTAATTTGACTTACTCCCTTATGCTTGGAAATTTGCTTTGCATTGGATGTGGTGTAAATGTTTTGAATTCTAACCCATGGAAAAAGGGTTGAAAATGTATTGTGATATTTAAAATGGGTAATATAAATATTGTTTACTAATGGAACCCAATTGGTAATTGGAATGCCTTTTCATTTATTTAGTACATCAATAAACTAGTGTTTTAGTATGGTTATATTGTAGAAACCATTGGTGGTAGCCTACTGAGTTCTACTCAGACCCTTCATGGACCATTATTGGGTTCCCAATAAGATATATTTGTTGTAGGATAGGACAAGGGAAAGAGGTCAATGCTATAGATTTCAGGTAGGCTAGTTATGTTCATGGATGAGGATCCAAAATCTGAGTTAGAACCCACTTTTGGGATTTATTGGTTTAATTTTATTTTGGGATTTTTATCACCTGAAACTATAGTGTGTGACATGGTGTATTATATTTCTGTCATGGGTTCTACCAGTTTTGGTAAATGGTTAGTAATGTATGTTTTTGGAATATTATTTATTGTTTGGTTAATTTATCATTGATATCTATTATTTCTTACTCTAATAAATAGGTTTTAGTCTCCCCATTTGTACTTTTAGACCCTCACTACTATTCGTAAACCCATGTAGTATGAAAAGGTGCACCCAAGTTCATGTAAAGATCTATCTCGGGCACTGTTTTAGTGGACTCCCAAGTTGGGATGTTACAATGTGGTATCAGAGAGGTTCTTTTATATGGTTTTATTATTTGGTAATGGTATATGGGATATTTCAATGTGTTGGGAATTGGTAATGAGAATGCTCTTGGGAGTATCTAACCCATATACGAGGGACAACCCAAGTTCCTAGGGTGGCATTATTGATCATGGTATGTGTTGTTGCAGTTGAGTGATTTTTCACATTTGAGTGATTCACATGTTGTTTTACATGACTATTTTGTGGTATTTTTCTCATATCTAGAATGGAACAAGGTTTTTCATTCATGCATCATATTATCCACATAGGGAAATTGGTGAAACACAACATAGTAGGAACACACGTGGAGGGTGTGAGGGATATGAAGGGTAGAATTAATTTCATTTAATATTAAAACCTAATGGATGTAAAGATTAATATAGGTGATGAACGTGGGTAACAAAAATAATTTTCTAAAATCATTATGAATCTTTTTAATGAATGGTTATAAAAAATTTAAAATTTTGGTTTTAATATGTTTTGAAAATAGAAGTGTTCCTAAGAGGACCAACTTACATATTGAGTGTGAAAATGGTTTTGAAAATTTGACTAATGAATGATATATGACTATTTATATTGGTTTAACTTGGTTCACTATGACCCACGATATGGATGGTTGAGGACAGTGCCCCGGGTGTAATGATTCCCATTGAGATAGTGTAAATTAAATGGATTCTTTACGGCTAGGGGAGGGCCTTATTTTATGTAATCTATGAAATCTTTATATCATGTGTTCTAAGATTTGTGTTTGGAATTATAGAGAATTATTTCAATGAAAATGTGTTCCAGTGGGATGAAAAAAGGATATCACTAAGAATTCTCCCTAGAAGTAGAGAAAGAGACTTATATGATCCTGAGAAATAGAGGAGAGGAGTATTTATTAGACAAGTTCTCTCATTTTGTGAAGATGATGGAATGAGTCCTACAGTGGGTTTCACTAAGCATGTTTCAGATGACTTGAGAGTTTCAATTGTAGGAACCTCCGATTTTTAATATTAAGAGTGGTCATGAGGTAGCCAAATTCTAGATAGAGTCCGTCCAAATGATACTTCATTATTTTGATAATCCTCCATAGAAGAGAGTCAAATTGGTAACCTACAGTTTTCTAGGAAAGGAAAAGACTTGGTAGAAGATCTTGGAATGGACTAAGTAGGTAGAGGGTATGATATAGAAGGGTTTCTAGGAAATTTTTCTAGTGCATTACTATCTGGTTACCTTGATAAAGGAGAACAATTCAGAGTTTATCTAGTTTACCAGGGTGACTATAAAGAGGATGGATTATGCAAGTTCTTCTGTAAACATAGAAATTTTTATCCCAAATTCTGTAAAGGATGTGGTAGTTATGAAGATACATTTCCATGTTGTACTTAGACATGAATTCATGGACCCGGTAAATATATTAATCCTAAATAGGTTTTTAAAGGTTAAGTATCAGACTCTCATCGTAGAGGGGATCCTCAAAGAGGCATTTGGGGGTTGACATTTTGTTTCAGTTGGGTGACCTTATGGTGTGACATTGGATGGTAGGATGTTCCATTTTGAGTGTCTACACTATGGAATTGGTGTAATTTGAAGATATAATAGGGAATCTTTTTCTCATGGTAGTGGTAGAGTCTTCTATTATCAGTGCGGTCTGCCAGTACACATGAAGGCACATGCTATTTCTAGTGCTTTATTACATTTAGGTGCATAAAATTATTTTATTTATTATTAGTTTTTTTCCATGTTTGGTCTCTAGGTGGAACATATGTGTGGTGTTATGATGACTGATACACTGTTATGGGTATGAGAATAAAATATAGGTTAGCATAAAGGGTGTTCCATTGACATCAGTAGGTACCATTTCCTTTTGGACTTCATTATGCTTGTGATGAATGGTTTTAATCTAATTTTACATATGGATTGGATGGTGTTGTACTAGGACCATGTTGATTATTACCATCATAGGGTACTTTTTACATCTCTTTAGGGAGACACTTATTTACATCATAGAGAATATGATATTTGAGCATATCATGTATGGTCATCCTATTATCAAATGTGGGATATCACAGCCCATGTGGATTGACATATTCTCATCTATGGGGGATTATGGAATATTTATATTCCACTCATCATGGAGCATTTCTAGGTTTTGTTTCCATAGGAATTCTCGGGGATGCCACCTGAGAGAGATTTTGAGTTCACAATAGAGTTATTGTTACTAGAAGAAAAAAATTTCATTATTCCATATAAAATGGGACCAAAAGAACATCATAGTACATAAAACTCAATTTGATTTGTTTAATAATAAGGGGTTTATTCGTCAAATTGCATCACTATGGGGATATCCAATTTTGTTTTCAATGAAGGATGGCGAGTCTCTGGTAATATTTGAATTATAGGAAGTTGAATTAGATGACATTTAAGGAATTGTTCCATCTTCATCAATTTGATGGTCTTTTTGACCGGTTGATCTTTCCTTTAGTGATATACAAGATTAATCTAATATCATGGTATCACAAGCCAATTGTGAGACCATATGATGTATCATAGACTACCTTTCGAATCATATATGGGATATATGAGTTTTTTGTGATGTTTTTCAGGTTGACTAGTTCACCAGTAGTGCTAATGGACATAATGAACTGAATCATTAATCCTAAACTAGATCAGTTCATAGATGAATTTTTTTAAAGAAATCATGGTGTACTCCAAGACTCATGACAATCATTACAAACATCATTACACCATAATAATTTCACAAAGAGTGAAAAGGATATACACCAAGCTGTCCAAATTCCATTTCAGGATTGACAGGGTGCACTTCTTAGGTGACATCATCACAATGGAAGTATTTTAAATGGACCCACGGAATATAAAAGTAGTTTTATCTTTATAGCATACAAAATAATTCTTTTGATATACAAATTTTTATTTTATTAGTTGGATATCACCTAAGGTTCATCTAAGACTTCTCCCATTTGGCTGCACCATATTAAGGGTTATCAAAAAATGTAATCGTGTTTAAATTCTCCGAGGAATGCGATAATACATTTTACGGTTTAACAAAGTGGTTGAATACTACACTGGTTTTGATTCTGACCAATTTAAGTATAGAGTATACCTTTTTTTATGCATATTGTGTTGGTCTTAGTGAAGTGAGGATACAGAAGGATCGGGTTGTTGTGTATGGTTTACTGTAGTTGAGGCCTCTGGGACAAAATTACCCATACACATGACATTGAATTCTACATGGTGGTTTACACCTTAAAGTGTTTGAGGTGGAACATATAGGAACCCTGGTCTTTATTACACATTAATACATGATCTATTATATAAAATTACACTTAATACAACCCAAAATATCAATTAGTCTAGTGTATTTTGGAATTAGGTACATTACATAACAACATATAACATGATGTAAAAAACATTATTAAACACTTCGTTGAAAGGAACATAGAATTCAAATGAAAATAAAACTATATGGGATAACATGAGGGAAAAAATAAAAAAGGGGTGAGCTATAAAGAACATTAAGGGACTAAATAATGCATAACATTAAAAATATGGTACATGTTAGGAAATAGGCATATAAATGGGTAATAAAAAGAGTAGAAATCATAAACAGGGACAATGAGAAATGATATAGGATGGTAATCATAAATACAAAATGTGAAATGTGGAAAAAACATAAACCACTACATCATAAACCTATGTCAATGCAAAATATGACAATACTTCTTGGTGTAAAAATACCCATAATGCAATCTAGTACACCACTATCCTAACATGATATATGTGATTCTAAACATTACTGAATCCATTGTAACTCTATCTGGGTGCACCCATCATATTTCTTTCAATATAATGCTTAAGCGTTCCACATAAAGCATACAACATGGGTCTATTCTTTAGAAAAATTTATTCCATGACTAATTATTGTGGACTAAATATAATTATTTCTTTAATAAATAAGTATATGTGAATAAAGGTGAATATCCTTGATACAAAAATTGAAATTTTATTCACTGTAAATTTTTTTTGGCGTGGAAAATTATGGAAAATTTTCGGAATCATAATAGTGTTACATAAAAATAAATTAAAAATAGATTAGTGATAGATTAATGGATCTCTCATCATATAAAAATAAAATAAAGAATAATTGGTTCATGTAAAATAATTTCCCAAATTTAGAAATTTGGAAATATAAGGCATAAGGAAATGAAGAAACATGAATAGTGAAAATTATCCTAATTATATTTTATCATGGTAAAAAGTGAACATATAGGTTAATGGGAGGATTAATTATTGTTAAATGAATCACTTAGAATTTATACATCCAATATATAGTAATGGGAATATGAAATATCATATCCCATCATAAGAAAATAAAAAGTGAAAGATATAACATAAAAGGAGTTTATAATAAAGGAAGAGAGACAAAGATCCCTTACTTGAGTGTGTGAATCAAGGGGATTGGGATTGGATTCTTAGATTCATGAGGAATACTTGGGAGGACTTTAGGGAGTGTAGATTAGATTTTAGATTTTCTCTAAAGGGTTTTATTTATGTGAAAATGGAGATTAGGTGCGCTTATGTATGAAAGGTGGTGCATTTATTTATTATTTAGGTTTAAAATCTACAAAATAAAATACCATAATCAAAAACCATTCCATGGTTTTTCCTATTGTTTACATCCAAATCGAATTGGATTACATTATTTTATAATCCTATTATCTGAAATTATTAAAATATTACAATTGGGGATGTGGAGTTGAGTCACACTTTTATAGAAATGATTTTAAAATCATAAAATATATTATAAGTCATAGAGGATTAATAATGGAATTAAAAAATCATACACACAAAAATTCAAATTATTTTAAATGGAAACATCTATTTTTTCTTGTATCATATTTATATTAGTTATTACATCACTTTTTGGTCATTGTGATAACATAAAACACAAATTATATTTCTACGGTATTCAATTTTTACCAAAACATTTCATTGTCTAAGGAAACTATGAATAATTCACCATTGGATAATTCCCATGTTCTTCTTCCAAAAATAATATTCATTTAAAAAATATGATTTTTTAAAAATGTGACTATTCACTTTTAAAATAAAATTAGACATTTATTGAAAATGATGGTGTCTTGACATTAATTTTTTTAACCCTTATAAAAATTACATTTGACTTCATAAAAATTATATTTCCATTTATATTTAACAAAATTTATTTAGTAATATTTTAGGAAAATATTATTTATTTCAAAGTTCTATTAATTCCTTAAAATAGATTTCTTAACAGAATTATAATATTAACAAAAAATATTATATTTCATTTATTGAATAAAAATAAAAATCATTCATAATGTAACAATAATTAGATTAAAATATATTCATTATTCTATACAAAAAAATATACATACTCATATTTTTAGGTTGTTGTTACATATCCCTTTAATACACCAGAAAACTCCCTAAGAGTAAGGTGTGTGATGGTGTGACTTTCATGTGGTGGTTTGGAGAAAATGGTTTGGGTCATGATCTCAATGAGCTTGAATATCCCCTATACACGTTTCTCTGATTTATAAGTTATTGGATCTAATCCTGGTCTTGGTCTGTGAAAAATACTAGAAACACTATATCCCTTGGAAGATATGGTAAATGGGTGTCATATGGTGTGATCTTACTGGTTGAGGTTATCACTTCCTTAGTTTGTGTCAATTGGATTTGTTAAAACCCAATATTTATACTAATCAAGTGATATCTTGTTGTAAACTATATTATGAATGGTAATGATACATAATTTCCTTTAAAATTTAATTAGACATAATAAAATAGTATAAGTGAATGTGTGTTATATATTATATAATAAGACTTCTAATCAAATAAAAAGGGTAATTTTATACCTAATAGTTCAGGTCATTACAATACCCTTTTCGATTTTTCACCCTTGAAATTTTCTTTTCCAACAATAAAATATATGGGGGTAACTCTACTTTATCACCACATCTGGTACCAATATGTCTTCCTCAAACTATATATTTCACCACAACACTTTTACAAGTTGTATTGTCTTATTTTGTATAACATTTTATCTATGAAGTAATAGCTTCATCAGCTGCTCCTCATTGGAGGGGTCGTTATCCAATCATAAAACCTATGTATTGAGTAAATATGATGGGTATCGTATGTACTTTATTAATAGGGATACATGGGATACATCATGTACTTGAGATAGGTTCAGTGGTAGTTCTAGTTGAAATGAAACCTCTTGGGCGCGATAAAATATTTCAAAAGGGCTAATGCACCTTGGACTAACCATTCCCTTCTTCCCAAATATCATCACATTCTTTAATGGAGATATGCAGAGGAATACCATATATCCAACATCCATATCTAGGTATTTTAAATGATTATTAGCATATCTCTTATATTGACATTTAGTATCTTTGATGTGATATTGAATGGTTTTGATCTTCTTCACTATTTCCTCAAACATTTCTGGATCTATATATTTTTTCCCAACTTCATCCCATCGTTCTGGTGATCTGCACCTCTTACCCTGAAGGGTTTTATATGGATACATTTGGATTATTTAGTATAAACTATTATTTTAAGATAACTCAACCATAATAATATGTTGGACCCCACCTCATTATATGTCAATAGATAAATCTCACAACATGATATCAAGTGTTTAGATATTCTGCTCAGATTGTATGTTAGTATGAGGGGGATAAGTCATAATGATGTTCATCTCAGTGTTTAATGAATGTTAGAGTCCCTTCCAAAAATATAAATATATATTTGATATCAATTAGACACAATCTATTGTTGTACTCCATCCCTCATCACCACATATATGATGTGCATATGTTCATATTGGTCTAGTGAGAAATCATCTTGATTTGTAATGAATTGCGTAGTACTTATAGGATGGTCAAAAACAACCTAGATATCATTGTTTCATTTTGATATACTTGGATGACAAGTGAAAAACTCTGTTGTAATTTTTTCATATTTTTATTTTGGTGTGGGTAATGGTTTCATAATTCCATTAGATTTATTTCTTTTTTTCGTCACTTGAGAACATACTAGGAACATTGATGTACATTCAGAAAACTCCTCCTTCATGTTTTCCCACCATTAGTGCTCCCATAGATCATGATACATCTTTTTGTTTCCTTGGTAAATGGATAAATTTTAATGATGTGGATCAACCAATAGTTATTTTATTATCTCCTGACTTGAAAGAACACACATCCTTGACCCAAATGTCACAATTCATTTTTCATTGACATTGAACTCAAATGATTTCCCTTTTTATAGTTTCCAAATTCTTTATTAATTCCCACAACATATTTTTGAGAATCCCTTAACCATTAAGAAGATATGGTTAATAAATTATTTTTGAAAGGATTTATGATGTTCAATCCTTTATGATTCCCATTTTCATCCTCATTAATTCTAATAAGATTGGATCCTTCTCAATTATCATCAATCATAAAATTTTTTGATACATTCTACATATAGAATCATCCCCCTTATTTTATTTACTATGATGGAAGTGGATCGAACAGTCATAATCCATGGTGATCTCTAATAGTATTCATGGTCACATATTCATGTAATTGTTTTTGAATATATATTTGAAACATTTTTTGATTCTTATATATTACACACATATTCAAAAATTGATAATTACACCATATTTTCAAAGATATTATTACTACAAACATCTCCATATCATACATTGGATTGTTATTTTAATTAATATTATACTACCTTGAAGCATAGTCTCTGACTTTGTAATTTTGAATCAACACACAAGACAATCCAATCTTCAAAGAATCACTGAATATTACAAAAAGTTATCCACTTGTGGTTATTGTGACCGTAAGGGCAGTGATAAGCCTTCTTTTTGACTCCATGAATCTTTCTTCGCATTCATAATTCCAAAAAACTTGATTGCTTTCCATGTTATCCTGATAAGTGGGTTTGAAAATTGTGGTGTATTTCTCACAAATTAGTGATAATACGAAGCTAATGCAATGAATATAATTTTATTTTCCATAAAAGTTTTCCTCATCCATCCATAAGTTGATATTTTCTTTAAAGGATCCATAGATATCCCATTTCATTGGATGATACTCCCCAATAAAGAGAATTCCTTAAACCCAAACAAACATTTTTGGTACATTTCATATAGATTATCACTTTTTGAGGTCATTATCATAGTGTTCAAATTCTGTTTATGATCCTCCTTCCTTTCAGGTTATATTAGAATATCATCTATAAATACATCCAAAAAATTCCAAGGTCCAATCTAAGGACTATTTTCATAAAATCCATGTTGACTTTTTGAGAATTAGTGAGTCTTAATCAAATCACTATGAACTTATATTTCACGTAAATTGTATAAAAAGTGTACATGGGGACATCTTCCTTGTTCAACCTTAATTGATAATATCTAGACCAAAGATTCACCAGGTATAAGTATTATTCCTAACATAGATGACCGAACAAGTCATCAATATGTTATAGATTATACTTTTACTTTATTGTGATGTTTTTTTCTCATGATAATCAATGAAAATGTTCATTATTGCAACCTTATTCACGAATAAGATGACTTTTTCACCACATGGGGCAGAACTTGGTTGCATTAAACCTTCACCTAGATTCTCTTGTATTTGTTTCATTAGCTCTTTATGTTATAAAATTTCCATCCAATATGGTGTATTGTATATTTGAAACAACCCAGTTATTAGATCAACTAAAAACATAACCTAAATTATTGGAATAATACTACAAAATTCCTCGGAGAACACATCATTATATTACCTCTCTATAGGCACGTCTTCGAGGATAATCCATTCCTTAGAATAAATAATTTTATCTAGATACACTTTATCATAGGGAAATAATATCCATTATTTTATGGATGGGGTAATAGAAGATTCACCATCTTCCTTATACTTGGACATAATCGTGTGATTATTCACCATAACACGAGTTAGCTGTGATAGTTTCATGACAATGTTTTTTATTCATTCTCTCATCGGGTTACGCATCTCATTGGGGTAGTAATCACATTTCCACTCACATCATTTGTTAACCTAATTCCTCATATTACTGTTCATTGGATAAATTAAAGGAAAATCATGGATTATTATTTTAAACTATTAAAAACATAAATGGGAATCTAGTGACAATAAATGAAAAACATATATATTTTATTTATTTCCTTAACTTATGAATTTAATACATTCAATCTATGTTATCCATAATCTATATTGTAACATATATTATTATGTGAATTATTTTATTCCATTAATATTAGTTTATAATAAGATATTGAATTTAGAAAAATATATAACTCAATAGTGACAACCCATGTGCACATTAAGACACATTTTCATGTACTATGTTACCCCGACTCAATTTTGGAACACCTTGTCAGAGTTGCTACTCTTAGGTGTATCTATTCCAGAACCACACCAATATGTAGTATCTTGACAGAGATGTATTTTTCTGATACACCTCTTACACTATATTAAATTAAATTTAGGGTTGTTTTATTATATTTAGTCTTGTCCCTATTTCATTTTATTGAGTTTTCTAATCCTAATCCCAGAAAATAACTAACATTTCATCTGATACCAACAATAAAAACCTTGATCTTTATTACATATTAATAATTGATTTATTATATAAAATAACACTTAATACAACCCAAAAGATGGAGAAGTATATTTTTTGGGAAATTAGGAACATTACATTACAACTTATACCATAGGGTAAAAAATCATTTTGGAATAGTTCTTTAACATGATTGTAATATTCCAATGAACATAAGACTATATTGGATAACTTGGGGAAAACATTAGAATTAGGTGAGCTATAAAGTCTAGTAAGAGAAAAAATAAGTCATAACATGAATAATATGAAACATGTTTGACAATAGGAATATTAATATGGAATAAAAAGAGTATCAATAACACACATGAACAATGATATATGATATAGCACAATAATCATAAAGGAAATGTGGGAAATATGGAAAAAACATAAAGCATATAATCAAAAACATAAGTCGAGGATAAATTAATCATGATTTCATGGTTAAAAATTTCACATAAAGGAATCAGGTAAAAAAATTTCCCAATATGATGTATCATGGTAATAAACCTAACCTAATTCATTAAAGCACTATTTGGGTGCACCAATCATATTCATTCCACTCGAACGAGTATGTGTGCTGCATAGATTGTACAACATGGGTTCATTTATTCTGATAATTGATTCCGCAATTAAGGAGCATGGAATATATATAATTATGTACCTAATTAATATGTTCATGTTCATACAGGTGAATAACCTTTATAGAAAAATTTTTATGGTATTCACTACCCAATTTTTTGTTATATAAAATTGTGGGGAAATTTTTCCAACATAACGGTCTTACATAAAAATTCATAATACAATTTTTTTATGAGAGATAATTGGGTATCTAATCATACAGAAAAATTTGGCAGTAATATAGACATTGAAAATCATATATTAACATTAAAAATATAGACATATAAGGCATAAGTTAACAAAGAATCCTGAATAGAGAAAAGAATCCTAATTATATTTCGGCATGGTAACGGGTGTACATAAAGGAAGACATGAGGATAAACGAGGGTGAAAGGAACTTTTTCATAGTTTATACATCCAATTTAAATTAATTGTAATATTAAATTTTATGTATCATCCTATGAAAATGAAAAGTAAACGACATAACATAGAAGGTGTTCTTGATAAAAGTGGAGAGTGTAGGATCCCATACATGTGTATGTGAAAAAAATGTTTGGTAGGGGTTTCTTGAGATCTTTTGGATCTTTATGGGGCCTCTAGGGAGTGGGAGAAAAGTTTGTACGTTATTAAATGGATTTTAGTGAATAGAAAATGGAGGTTTACTGAGTTTATATAGGAAGGGAGGTCGATTTCATTATTATGTAGGTTTTAGTCTCTACATAATAATATACCATAATTATAAACCATCCCATGGTTTTTATAATGGTTTCTACCAAATTATATTGGATTAAATTATCTAACATAGAAAAGATACTAATGTATTAATATATTAAAATTTTTTATGTAGAGGTGAGTCGAAAATTTAAAAAAATATTTTAAAATCATTAAATATATTATAAGTCTTGGAGGATTCATAATGGCCTTACAAAATCAAAACAAATAAACTCATAATCACATTATTTTAATGTTAAAAAATATTTTTTTATGTATCCCATTTATATTACATTTTTACATCACATTGGTTTCATAATGATGTAATAAATTAAAAATTGTATGTTTACGATATTTAAATTTTACCTGAAAATATGACTGTCCTAGAATGTTTTGAAAAATTCACCGTTAAATAAAATTTATTTCATAATTCATAAAATAATTTTTATTTTATCTATATAAATTTAAAAAAAATGTGAATTTTCTCTTTTAAAATAATAACCGATATTTATTTAAAATGATGGTTTTTTTATAATATCATTTGTTTGAACCCTTAAAAAATAAATTTTACTTTATAAAATTTATATAATAATTTATATTTTATAAAATTTATATAATTTTAATATTTTATTAAAAATTTATTTATTTCAAAGATCTATTAACTGATAAAAATATATTTCTTAATTGAATTGTAATATTAACCACAAATAATAATTCTATTTTATTGAATCAAAATAAAAATAATTTATAAAATAACAATAATTGGATGTAAATTTATTCATTATTATATAAAAAAACATACATAATCATATTTCAAGTTTTTTTACATATCTCTTTAACAACTATAAATTTTACTAAGAGTATGGTGTGCGATTTTTGGACTTTATTGGGGTTGTTTGGGGAACAATTTTTGGGTCGGGATCACGATGAGCTTGAAATTATCCTTTAAATAGTTTAAATCATGATGAATTTATTGGATATAAGTGTTGGATTGGTCTAGATAAAATTTTAGATACTCTATCTCCCACATAAGCTCTGGGAAATGGGTTTCATAGGATATAATCCTACTGGTTCAATCCATCAAATCCTTTGTCTGTGTCAATTGTATTTTTTAAAACCCTATATTTATACTAATCATGAAATCACATTTTAATAACTATATTATATAAGGTAATGACAAATAATTGATTTTTAAAATGAATTGGATATAATAAAATAAAATTAGTGAATGTGTTTTCAATATTATATACTATGTAATTTTATTAAATAATATTTGTGATTTTATTCATTATAGCTCAGGTCATTACAATATTCCCCCATTTTATAATTATTCCATTGAAATTTTATTTTCCCACACAAAAACATATGAGGTTAACTCTAATTCATTACATCCATCAGTTCCAATGTGGCTTCATCAAAAATATGATTTCTCCAAAATACTTTTAGAAGGATCATAGTCATAGTTTGATGAAATTTCTCTCTATGGTATAAGATCATCACTAGCAACTCCTCATAGGATGGTTTATTCTCCAATTGTACCACCACCTAATTTAGGAAATATGAGAGGTATGGTATGTAATTTCTCCAGAGGGATACATGGAATAACTAATGCACATGAGATAGGTTTGGTTGGAGTACTAGTTTATAGGACACAACTTCGATGTGATCAAGGATCTCAACTGATGTACCATGGACTAATATTTACATTTTTCAAAATTATAATCAATTTATTCAATAGAGATATGTGGAGGAATACCATGAATCACACATCAAACATTAGATATTATCGACATTTTTTAGCATATTTCTTCTATTTATTCAAAGAATCCTTGATGTGTTATTCAATGGTATTAACCATCTACACCATTTCATCAACCATTTAAAGGCCAATATTTTTTAGTTCCCCAACGTCATCCTAGTGTGAAGTTGTTCTTATCCTCTTACTATAAATGGATTCAAAGAGATCAATTTTTATTTTTGGGTGTAAACTATTTTTTAAGGAAACTCGCCCTGAGGAAGATGTTTGTCCCACCCTCCTTTGAAGTCAATTTAGAATTATCTCAAAATTTCCTCAAGTGTTTCAATATTCTACTAACATTGGACATTAGATTGATGGTGATAATCTATATTGAAGTTTAGTTCAGTGTTTATAGAATGTTGGAGAATTTTCCAAAACAAATATGTGAATCTTGGATTTTGATCAGAAATAATCGATGGCAATACTCCATTCATCCTCACCAAATATATAATGTATATTTGTGCATGTTGATTCCGTGAGAAATCCTCTCGAATCAGTATGAAGTGTGAAATATTTTTAAGATGATCAAAAAAAACATAGATATCATGGTTTCATTTAGATTCCTTCATAAGACCATTGGAATGTCAATGGTAATTTTTTCAGATTTCCATGTTGGTATGGGTAATGGATTCATCATCCACTTATAATTATTCCTTCCATCCTTCTATAGATGAAACTATAAGAACATTGATGTATATTCTATAATCTCCTTCTTAATTTTTCCCACAAATAGTACTCTTCGTGATCCTAATACATCATTGTGTTTTCTTGGTTAACTGATAATTATTAACTATATGAATCATCCAATAGTTAATTTTTTTATCTTAGCAATCGATGGAACACATAGTCTTCACCCAAATATCACAATTCCTTCATTATTAACATTGAACTCCTAGGATTTTCCTTTTTTATAGTTTACACTTTCTTCTAAATTCCCAAAACAACTTTTTGAGAATCCTTTAACCTTTTATGGAGAAATTTTTGATAAATCCTTTGTGAATGGATTAAAAATGCTTCTTCCTTTATGAATCTCATGTCCATCCTCATTAATACTAAGAAAATAGGATTCTTTTAAATTATCATCAACGATAAAACAGATGTATCCTTTCTACTTATAGAATCCACCACCTAATTTTTTTTTACTAGTATATTAGTGGATTGAGAATTCGTAATGATTGATAACCTATAAGTGTATTTCATGGTGAATATTTTTCTATTTCTATGTGATTATACATTTTTTACTTATTTTATCCATATATATATATATTACAGTTATCCCCAATGTGATAATGCCTCCATATTTTCAATAAAAATATTATTTTAAATGAACTGTAGATCATTCATTGCATAGTTCAATTCATGAGCATTCAACTTCTTTGAAGCATAGGCTTTAAATTTTTCATTTTTCATCATCATAGAGACTATTCCTTTCTTCATAGCATCACTGAATATAATGAAAAGTTATCCACTATTAGGTACTGTAAGCATAGGGGTAGTGATAAACCTTCTTTTCAACTCAATGAATCATTCTTCAAATTTTTCATTCCCTATAAACATTACTACCTTTTGTGTTATTTGGGAAATATGGTATGAATATTGTGAGAAATTTCTCACAAATTGGACATAATACCCAGCTAGCCCAATGAATGTACTGGTATTTTCCACATATGTTTTCCTCAACCATCCTTCAATTTACTTTTTCTTTTAAGGATTCATATATATCCCATTGTTTGTGAGGATATTACCCACTAAAAAGACATAAATAAACTAGAACGCACAATTTTTTACTATTCATATATCTTCTCCTATCATAATGTCTTTTTCATAGTGTCTAAATACTTTTAATTCTCATTATTCGTTTAGATTATATAATAATATCAATTATAAAGACAAAAAAAAATTGTCTAGGAAAACCCTCAAAAATCTATTCATCCAATATATGAATATTTCTAAATCATTAGTGAGTCTGAATGGAATCGCTATGAACTTATAGTGCCTGTAAATTGTACGAAAAGTGGTCTGAGGGATATTTTGATTTTTCACCATTAATTGGTAATATACTGAATGAAGATCTGCCATAGAGAAGTTTTGTGCTCCATGTCCCTTATCGAACATGTCATCAATATGTTGTATAAGACACTTACTATTTATCCAGATCTTTTAGAGCTCATGATAATCAATGAAAAGGTTCATCGAACCATCATTATTCTAGAATAAAAGGACTAGTTCACTCTAGGGTAAAGCACATGGATTTATAAAAACTATATCTAGATTATAAGGGAGTTTTGTATTTAGCTCCTCAAGTTATATAATTTCCATCTTATATGGAGTCATGGATATTGGAAACACCCCTAGCATAATATTAATGGAAATATCAACCTCCCTGCTAGGAGGAGGACCAGAAAAATCCTCTCAAAAAACATCATAGTAATCCCTCACAATAGGCATTTCATTGAGGATGGTCCTTTCCTTAGAGTTAATAATTTTAACTACTTATTCTTGCTCATAAGGCAATAATAACCACTCTTGAGGTGTTGGTGTAAAAGTAGATTAATCTACCGCCATGCATTTGAACATAATATGGGGGTCTATTCTCCATACGAAGAGTGATTTATTTCTCAATGTACTTTATGTTGGCTCGATATAGATAAATACAATCCATTACTTGAATTTTATAAACATCCACCAATGTAAGTATGACATGGTTCGTCATTATGTTTATCATAGAAATTGTGACAGGGAAGGTGTTTTAATTATGGTATACAATAATTTCCACATTTTATATTTTCATTTACAACTATACATCCATTTTTTATAGTGGTGTTTGAATGGTTTTAATAAGATTTTGTGATATTATTGAATGAATAGATCTAGAATCAAAGTGTTCATTCCCTGCACTTGAATGAATAATAAGCATACCTTCCACCACATATTTTTTGGGGTTCATTTCAATGGTAGTTATTTCAAATCCTCATCCTTTATGCCTTGGATTTTTTAGGTATCCTATGAAAACCCCTTATATTAAGGCATTTTTTAAAAAAAAAATCATGGTTTCATAAAGTTAAAGAAATGGAAAATGATCTAATGGTTGATAGGATAATTCCTTTCCTCCATCGCATTCGTGGGTTTCTCCTATTGAAAATTTCAAGCATGGTGTACTTCCATATCCCTCCTATATAATTTTCTTTTACATTTAGTAAATTTCTGAGGCTCTTCCCTCATCCTTTATAAGTGTAATGTTAAAATATCTTGGCACCATTTGATATCTTTATCGGGCCACCAGAACAAAACTCGACTATCTACTTCTTATCACCATGATACCCTTGAGATTCAAACATCTCTATTTGGAATTTGAGGGCACATCTAGAAATTTTATCATAGCTATCAAATTAACGAATCTCCTGGTATTTTAATATACTAGGATTTACCTAACAAATAAGTGGTCAACCATTCATTCATGGGTAATTCCAAAGTAGATATGTATCATCAAATATTTTGATATTTTCCTCATATGACCAGATAGATTAATTTTCATTTTCATTAGGGAATGGATATCCCTTTCCATTTTATGTAAGATTTTGCAAGAAAATTAGTTTTTAAAAAACATTTTTAATAATTCATTTCATTCAGTTTCTTCATTATCTTACTCATGACTATTTTTCTTGATCAAAATACACCACTAATCAGCTTCTCTCTCTATATGATAAACAATATGTATAACCTTATCTTTCTCAGTACACTAATGGATGTATAAGATCTTCTCAATGGAATTGATTCGTTCTTCCATGATTAAGAAATTTTTTGATCCATAGAATGTTGGAGGACTTTGTAGCATGAATCTCTCGATTGCGGCTTGTTCTATATTATGGCGTTTTGTCACTCTTCTTGATCTAGGTTACTATTTAGATCATGAGTGCGCTGTGATAGTATCATGTAAAAGTATTCATTTCCTACTTCCATCAGTTGGGCATCTCATTGGGACAATGAAAACATTGACCATTACATCGGTTGTTAACCAGATTTCTCTTATTACTGACCATCAGATAAAAGAAAGGGACAAATACAGATTATTATTTTAAACTATTAAAAAAATAATGGTGAATCCAATAAAAATAAATAAATAAAATATAAATTATATTTATTTACTTATGTTATGAATTTATAGGATTCAATATATGTTATCCATAGTCTATATCCTAACATATATTCTTATGGAATTTTTTTCCATTAATAATGTTTTATAATGAGATTATGAATTTGACAAAGAATATCCCATGGGAGTGTAAAACTAAGTAAACATTATGGAACATTTTCATATACCATGTTACATTGAGGTATGTGTGGAGCGCCTTGTCAGAGTTGTTACTCCAAGGTAAATTTGTGCAAGATCCATGTCCACTTGAAGTATCAAGATAGATATTTATTTTATTGATAAATAACTTACTCTATAATAACCAAAATTTAGGTATGTTTTCTTATACCTAGAATTATCCTTAATGATTTTACTAGATTTTTCTAATCCTAATACCAAAAATAACTAATATTTTCCTCTAAATCAAACTATAATAATGATGCTCTTTATAACACATTAATAATTGATTTATTAAATAGAATTACACTTAATACAAACCAAAATACCAAGAAGTATATTGTCTTTCTAAATTATGTACATTTTATAACAACTTATAACATGGGGTACAAATCATTATTGAACACTTCTTTGCCAAGATCATAATATTCCAATGAACCTAAAACTACAAGGGATAATATGAGTAAAAAACATGAGAAAGGGGTGAGCAATAAATCCTAGTAGGGGAATAAAAAAGGCATAACATGATGGATATGATACGTGTTAGAAAATATGACTATCAATTTGGAATAAAAATTGTAGGAATCATAACCATGAACAATGATACATGATATAGAATGGTAATAATAAAGGCAACATGGAAAATGTAGAAACAATATAAAAAAATAAATCATAAACAAAAGTCAATGATAAACCTTGCAAGACTTAATTGTCGAAAATTCCCCATACAGGAATCAGGTACACCCTTGTCCCAACATGATGTATCTAGATACTAAAAATCACCCAATGCATCATAGTGATATCTTAGAGAACCCATTATATTCATTCAAATCTCATGATTAAGTGTGCCACATAAATCATATAGCATGAGTTCATTCAACATCATAATTTATTACACGATTAAAGAGTGTATAATAGATATAAGTATGTACCCAATAAATAATTATATGTTCCTGAATGTGAGTAACCATGATTGAAAATTGGGTATCATAATCACTACATAATTATTTTGTCATGGAAAATCATGGTGAAATTTCTACACCATAATGACATTTCATATAAATTTATTAAAAAATTGGTTGATGAGAGATTTTGGGGTTTCTAATAACATGTAAATTAAATTGGGAGTAATAGGTACATTCAAAATAATTTTCCAAAATTATAAGTTTTAAAATATATGGGATAAGGTAATGAATAAACATGAATAGAGACAAGAATCCAAATTATATTTCATCCTAGCAACAGGTGTACATAAAGAATCATGGGAGTCTTAAATTTGAGTGTAAGTAAGATATAACAAATTATAAAAATGGGACATATGGGTAATATGTAACATCATATCCCATCATAAGAAAATAGGACATAAAATATATAACAAAAAAGGGGTGCTTGATATAAGACAAGAGTGAAAGATTCCTTACATGAGTGTGTGAATCCAAAGTCTTTGGAGGGGCTTCTTGGAAGCATGGGGAAACATGGGAGGATTACACATAGTAGTGGGAAGAGTGTCAACATTTTTTAATGAGTTTTAGTGAAGATAAATGGATTCTTGGGTGGGTTTATATTGGAATAGAGGGGTATTTGTTTAATATTTTGGTTTTGGACAATACTTAATAGAAAATCTAATACCAAAAACTATCTCACGGTTTAGTCCCATAGATTATAGAAAATGGGGATCACTTAAATTATTTTATATGTTCAAGAGCAGGGATTATAGAAATATTATCCTTGGTGATGTAGAGGTGAGTCTCACTCTTAATGAAATGATTTTAAATTCATAAAATATATTATAAGTATTGAAGGATTCATAATAGCTTTACAATATAAATAAAATAAACTTAAAATCACATTATATGAAATGGAAAGAAAATACCTAGTCTCGGATCCTAATTATGTTACTTATTACATCACTTTGGGGTCATTGTGATGTCATAAAACACAAATTTTATTTATTCGGTATTTAATTTTTACCAAAAAAATATATTGTCTCAGAAAATTATAAAAAATTCGAAATTGGAAAATTTATATATTTTGATTCTATAAAAAATATTCATTTCATCAAAATAATTTTATATAAATTTGGATTTTCTCTTTTTAAATAAAAACTGACATTTATTGTAAATGGTGAGTTTTTTATAATACCATTTTATTAAACCCTTATGAAATTTACATTTGACATCATAAAAATTATATGAAAATTTATATTTAATCCTAGTTATTTAATAATAATTTTTTATTATAATATTATTTATTTAAATGATCCATTAATTTCTCCAAATATCTTTCTTAATTTAATTTTAATAGTGACCAAAAATTATATTTTAGATTTACTTCTTCACGTTATAAATCATTTTTAATGTAACAAAAATATGATAAAAATAAATTATTTAATCAGTAAAAAATAATATACATACTTTTATTTCTAGGGATTTGTTTCATATCCCTTTAAAAACATATAAATCGCTCTATGAGTAAGGCGAGTGATGTTGGTACTTTCATGGGGAGGTTAAAAAAATCATGTTTTGTTTCGTGATCTTGATGAGCTTGAAATTCTCTTGTAAATGGTTTTTATCAGAGTTCTTGGAAAGGAATTTTTTATCTTAAATGAAGGAATAGGTTGGAAATGGATCATATTATATAGAATTCATATGTGGATTAGCGTCATATATATATTGAGTTGGTGGTGGTTGATCATTTGTTTCTCTTATTGTCTCCAAGGTTGGGTCACCATCGCATTTAGAAGCATGGTATGTTGAAACCCATCTTGTGTGATTGATATTGGGTATTTGTAACTCAGGCATGATTCTTCCATTTAAGATAATATGGGTCATATTTTTTATCTTAGAAAGAAATTTTTTAGGGAAAGACTATTCCATTATATCATGTTCTATGGCAGTATGACAATGTTTAGGAGGAAAATTTTTTGGGGGATTCGATATGCTGGTCTAGTGGCCTGATCTCTTTTCTTTGGAATATCTATGATGTTTGTATGTGCATCATGAGGATCAGACATTATATGGTATAGAGGTTGTAAAATATCGTAAATCATAATGGTATATCTCAATTTTTCTCCTTCTCTAATTCTATAAGGATGGTTAGTTGAAGGTTCACCAGGTATGTGTGGAGGATTAGAGTTGTTCTGATGGTTTTGAACATGAAAAAAAGTGAAATTGGCAATCATGATCATGTTTCGTGGTTTTCAAATGGTTAGGGTGAACCATATTCCCAAACCATGTTATCCATGGGATAAGGGTTCATGGGTAAGTAAACTGGGAAATGGGTACAACCAAACTATGTGGTCTTGGAAAGAGGTAATCTGAATGGGTGGCACATGATTTGTCAAACTGTGAAGTCTCCCAAGGTATTCATGTGAAATTACTCCTATTATACAGAGGATGGGGAATGGTTGGTTCATGGTATTGAAAATCGTGAGTCCAAAACATGAACCCAATTATAAAGTTAAAATTCACTATTTACCCCTCAGGATTTTAATTGTCTTGCCCAATTTTATTCCTCCTCCACCACTAGTGATGAACCTAAAATCCCAAATATCTTTTGGAACAATATCTTTCATTTTTAGTCCATTTTGAGGGTTTTATTTTGTAGATAGAAGCTCTGGGTATGCCTAATCCACCTATTACTTATATTTTCTAGATTAGGGATTGTGGTTTTCTTCTTATCATTCTAAATCCCTAAAACACTATTTTTTATTAGGTTTAATGTTAGGGATTCAAAGGGTTCTTGAATCCAAATCTAATACCATGGTTATATAAGTATTCATCTATGGATTTGAGGTAGTATTTCTACAAGATATATCCCAGAGTTCTGATGTTCATTTGTGCATGTGTGATTGTGTATTTGGTTCTCTTAAGTTGTATATTTTATTTCATTGATAGGTTTTTATAAAATGGTTGGATAATTAGATAATTTAACCCATCATGATTCATGTGGGGTAAATTTCGGTTGATAAGACTGATCATAAGGCCACCCAAGGGGTGCACCTTCCTTTTGAACATGGAAGATTTTGATGTTAAACATGGAACAGTTGTGGTAAAATTGTTATAAGGCCCCAGCCTTAAACCTTACATAATCTTGAGTTATCACAAGATTACACGTTGAGGATCTTTTCAGGTTTAGATTTTTAGAGAATTAGATCATGAAACTTGCATTACATTCCACATTTAAACAAAGTGGTTACATAAAAGACAGTATCCATTCTTCCCATCAACGGAAACATATTGAAAATAAAACATGGATTCTTTCTTGACACATCCTTGACACTATCATCATATCATGTACCTTTCCCTTGACCTATGAAAAACATTTCCAAAACTTGGGATGAGCATAAAAAGCTCAGTAAGGGTTATAAAAAATATGGAAGGGAAACATTAGTTCATATATACATAAGAATGAAATCATACTTTACCCATAAAACAAAGGCACTTTAACATACCTCATCAAACCATGAATAAATCATAGAAATCATAAGACATAAAGGTAACTTGAGGCATTCATAACATTCTTACGTAGGGAGTAACCCTCTTGGTTACGTTTGGAATACCCATCACAGTATATTCCCTAAATCTCTTCGGAGAAACCTTAATGTTTCACTCCTTCGCGTTACCCAATGCATTGGAGAGCTATATCGGGCTCACCCGCCCTTAGTTTATCACGGAACCACCCGTTTTCATAACAATGCCCAACAACCATAACATAAACGTATCACATAAAACATGCATAAAGGAAACAAAACATTTCCACATTTCAATCATAATATTACATTTTAGTATTTTGAAATAATGAATCCATACAAAAAGAAACCATTTCCAAAACCATTTAAAACATTTAATAAGGAGAATTTTTAATCAAAGTGTATCATACCAACTTGAAGATTTTAACATTTTAAACCATTAATATCCATATAAATAAATCCTTAAAACCATTTTGAAAACATGGATATTAATAAGAACAAGTCATTAAAACATTTAAAGCGATATTTTGGTCAAAGGGTTTTTACCAAAATTAGAGACACTTGAATACAATAATTGAGGAATAACATTTAATCAGAACTTTATAATATCATGAGAATAAATGGATTCATGATATAATATTCCAAAGGATAGTATATACACCATATAAGAGTGAATTGGTGCATAACAACAATGAAGTCTCAATAGGGATGTAAAATGTGATGAAATCCCTTATAAGGAAGGTATCCTTAAATTAAGGATAAATCAATATCAAAATTATGTGTGACAAATATAAATACACCCAATATAATTGGATATTAAGTGTAAAACAATAAAATTTCATTCACACATATTCAAAGGATGACATATTCAATAACTACATGTTGAACCCAAAGAAATCAAAATTGGGTTAAAATGTTCCCTTGGTAAAATTCGACAGCCTAACGGCGTCACTTCAAAAATTCAGAAAATGAGTTGATGAGAGATAAAAAGGGAATCTCATCACTTGGAAATAAAATTTAAATCAATCAGGATATAGAAGAACATATCCCAACATAATAGTATGTGAATTAAAATACATAACAAACGAAGTCTTTTAAAATGAGGAGGGTGAAAGGTTCCATTACCGACTTGGGTAACTTTCGAAAAGTACACCCCATTGAAGAAGTGTCATAAAATGAATATGTAAATACCCATAAATGTAATTATATTACAAAATGATTGTAATAATGGGAAGTAAATAAACCACTCAAATGAAATTGTGGCAAATGTAGCATAAATCTCACAGGAATAAAAGTGAGATGAAAAATCCCTTACGAAAACTCGGCAGCCTAACGACGCCACTTAAAACTTCCAAAATGGATTGATGAGAGGAAATAGTGTCTCTCATCATATGAACATAATAAGTACAGTGTGAGTAATATAAAATAACATCCCAATCATAAGAAATATGAGCTTAAAAGGAATGACATAAAAGAGTGTACTTAAAAAGAAAGAGAGGTGTAGGATCCCTTACCTCGTATCCGACTTGACCCGACCGTTCTTTAATCTCCTGAATAATAAAATTGAGTTAATTTCTACTTTCTTATGAACCTTATTAAAGTTAATTATTCCTTTTATATCACTTATTTCAATGTTATAAACATTATGTAATCATTTAAGTTAATAATGTTTGTTCTTTCAATATTTGGTTCTTTAGTCGAAAATGGACTTCTTACAATTACATGTTGTTTGTGTGGTCAAACGTTCATTATATCCAGAATGATATTCATGATTTTGATATCATATATATCATATATATCCAGCATATACATGTATTTATAATATTACATAATCATTTAGAGGTAAGAAATGAAATGCACCGTTCATGGAGACGGTAAGCCGTACGTACGCATGAACGCTACTTTCATTTCTATGTCATAATTTAATGGAAAGAAACAATAATTATATAGAGTTATATTATAATTCCAGTATAACATCATATATAATAACTTTAAATCCATCCTTTATACATCCCACGTATGGCATTAACGAATCAAATCACTTTGAGGGGGCGGTAGTCCGCACTTCCTAAAATGAAATTATCGTGTTTACCCATAATGGAAACAATAATGGTATGACATAAATGAAAAATACAGAAGATTAAGGAAAGAATAAACATATTATATATCATATATAAAAATAGTGACATCATAATGGCCACCTTTGAAGGTGTTAAATGAGTATTGAACAATCATCGTTTCGGGAGGCAGAATTTCACCATCCACGGAAACCGTATGTTCTTTAACCATTTGATGTAGTCGTGTGAGAGTGTAGCTCGAATAAATCTTATAAAAACATCCTATTATATTGAAGATACTATTTTTGTTACAAAAGAAGTAAATAAAAAGAGTTTAGGGGGTTGGAGAAGCAAAATAAAACAAATGAACATGAGAGAATAAATTACCTTTATAAGTGTAACTCCTTTTGATTTGAGCCAAAAGGCTTCCTTTGAAAGTATTATGCCAAAAGGGAATCCTCTAGGATGAGGAGTGGGATGTGGAGAGAGTAAATGGGCAGGGTATGGCCGAGCCAAAGGCTTGAGGAGTGTGTGAAATGAGGTAGAGGTGGGGGCCTTTTATAAGAGGAGAGGAGGGGCACTTTTGGAAATCAGGAAACTATTATTTTATTTTCAAAAGTGTTTCGAATTTATAAGGTCCCACATTGATATATTTCGAATATAAGATGATAAGGCTTCTAAATATTCCCATCCAATAGTTTTTGGACAAGTGTAGGTTTTAGATATTACATTATCTTTTCATTTTATTTAAATCGTTAAATAATGAGGTCATCGTTGTATCATCATGATGTCGTAATTAAATTAATATATTTAATATCTAAAAATTATAAAAAAAATACTATGATTTATTAAATCTTATTATCTTTATAATGAATATTTATAGTCAAAATTTGGACTTGTTTAACCCCACTTAAAAACTGTTTTAGTAAAACAACTCATGTTTGTGTCAATTTAATTTTAACATTAAATAAATATATATTAATGTCATTTTCCAACCAAAGTGGCTCCATGGAGTCCCCAAGTTGACCCATGGGTTGTATTGGTCGGCCATGACTCATCCAATAGTAGTAGGACAAGTGTCATGGTGTTTTCATATTTTTATAATATCATTTTTACCTTAAATTACACTAATTACCTCTAATCGCGATTAATGAAAAAAAGTTACTATTCACCAAAAAATTATTTTCATCCCATTGAACCACATTTTACATACTAATGACAACCATGTATGTCGGATTTTCAAAATTAAATACACATTAGTGGTAAACTTTCATTTAACTGAAAAATCAGTTTGCTTGATTACCACTTAGTGGTTTCACTATTCATCAAAAATTGGAGTTTTTCAGAAAATTACCAAAAATTCACCCTAAGCTATATTTGATATTCCAAATTAAAAAATGATGTTTATATTACCTAATTCAAATAATATAAGTAGAATTAATTAATTTAATAATTAACTCCCGCTGTCAAAAAAATAGTGTGTTTTTAAGAAATAATAAGTATCAAAAGATTGATACTAGTTTAAGTCCGATTTAAAAGTGAAATTAATTCCAACGACCACTATTGGATTTAATGGTAAAAATATTTTCTAATTTCACTTTTAAACCAATTCAAAAGATTATCTAATCATATAAATAAATTAGATTAATAATAGGTTTTGAATTAAAACACAACATTTTACACTATTCATTAAAAATGAACTTTATCGGAAAAATACCTAAAAATTACACAAAGTAAAATTTGATGTCCCGATTTTAAAGAAGAGTTTTATTTGGTCCAAAAGAATGTATAAGAGTGATCAAAACTATATTTAATGACAGTTCTCCATCAAAAGGCGATAAGTGAACCTTTAGTGAAAACTAGGGCATATACGCCTAAAATTGAATTCTTTCCGTATTTTAAGCCTCTATCCTTTATTGGATAAATGTAAAAACATTTAAGAACATATATAATCATATATTAGTTATTTATATCCATTCTCTCCAATACAACGGCTACATGTTAACTACCATTTAAAATAATATTATTTTATTATTAGAGTGCAACGTAAGATTCCCAAGAAACTCGTTGTTGCGTGTTGGGTACGCCATCGAGCATAGCGTCCCCTTTAAAGTCATATTAATATTTTATTAACAAATATGGATAAATATGAAAATTTCATATTCTTTATTTACCTGGGGTGTTACAATTGTGACCATGATTTATATGTTCAATGTTACTTTACGTTGTTAAAGGTACTAGTCTAGTTATTCACAATGTTATGATGGATTGTTTTGAACAATTTGATGGGTTAAATGAATCAAAATGATTATGGAAAATGGATTATGGGATGAAATGGGAAAATAATAATGAGTTAAGTAATGAAATTAATTTAATGGTGTTGGTCCATTAATTATTTTGGAATATCATGTGAGATCCCTCAATATGCTTTTTGAAATGATGAATGTGGTTAATTTTTAATGGAAGAATATCCACATGGATATATAGTTGATGGTAATGATTGATTCTCTAAACTCATGGGTTGGGTTGGACTAATTCTCTAAACCACACCACTAGAATTAATGATCAAGGGATTCAATATAATACCGTAGGACCCGAAAGGATTCATTGGATTATTAACTATTCTGAGTCTCCATGGTATGTGTGATGAAATTGGTTGATATTACCTAGACAGATTCTCCATGGAATGTGAAATGATTTTATTTTTGAAATTTTTATCCCTATTAAAATATTAAATTTGACTTACAACCTTATTCTTGGTAATTGATCATCTTATGCCATGGTTTAGATGATGCAAATTCCTAACCCATTGAAATATTGGTGACAATGGTTTGAGTGATGTAAAATTGGTAAAATAATTATTGATAACTAATGGAACCTGAGTGGTGCTTTTTCTACCTATTAAATTATTTAGTTCATACATGCACTATCCATTTTTACCAGGAATAAGCTGATCAGATTCGAATGCGATCTTTCCAATTCAGGATTCTCTAGGGTTTCTGCTGGCACTAGTCGGCCCTATGATTTCTTCCCATCCTAGGAGGAGGTGGGATCTGCTTTTCCACCACTCTTTTATGTCCATTCCCATTTTTTCTCCATTTACCAACCTGGAGTCTCTCCCTGCCTTCCCATGTATCACATTTTCCTCAAAGGATTCTGGTCTTGCTAATGGAGGATCGTCACTCCCTATTTCCCCCGAGGGATTCTCAGAAGCTTTATCCTTGAACAATCACACCTTGGTTTCCCTATTTAGACATTGTATACCTTCGTTTGATGTCTTTAATATGCTTGTTAACACTCATTGGGTTCTTCATCAATGAGTGGTGTATGGATTTCTCAATTCTTGGAAAATGAGGATTCCCTTCTCTTCTGAAGAAGCCATAGCTCTTGCTTGGTCTAGTGGCTCATGTTCAATCAACTGGTTTCATTTTATCCTCTATAGATGGTCCTTTTATCTGCACATGAATCATGACCCAGAGACCTCAGCAATTTGGATATTTCTTCCTTGTGTGCCTCTCGCATTCCAAAATCCTCCAATGTATCATATGATATAAAATCATGTATTCTGCTTATGTATTGTAGATCAAAGAACCAAAGAGGTCTTCCGTCCCATTAAACCCCGGATATTTGTTGAGTTTGATTTATCAAAACCTCATTTAGACTTCATTTTGATCGTGATTGAGTGAGAGTACATATTTAAACATCTGAGTATGTATGAGTTTTGGAATAACTATTGTCCCTCCTGCTTCCTCCAAGGACATTTAGCACTAATATGTCACCATGAGAGAGCATCTATGCATGAATTGAATCCGCTGAATTAGGATTTCCCTAATCTGAAAGAGGCTGCGAGCAGAAAGGGGGTGGTGGTTCCAGAGATAAATGAACAATGTAATTTCAAACCTCCTTATTTGGAAGCTATGATTCAATATCTTCGCTCGTCTATGAGACTATGATCCAATTCAAGTGATACCAGACCTGTAAGGTAGATAGAATTTATACATGTGGTCAGTCTATGTTTTTTTATGGTAAGGATAGGGGAAATGAGGACTTATCTAGTTTGAAGATGGACATGGGCTAATCCAGTAATAAGCTCAAGGGAACTGGATGTAACTTGAACAGGTTTGTGGTACTGGGTGATGGGAACTTAATTCCACTTGAAGTAGGGAACTGTGAGGATGTAGGACATTAATGGGTTAGTTATAAGGGAGGTAACATGGATGGATTTGTAGCTGAGATGGATTATGACACCTGTAAATGGTCAACCATTTGAAAGGAATTGGAACAAGAGGAAATTTACATTTGGTCCTCTACCAGGAAAAGAAAAAATATCATCATAGACTCAGAGGGCTTCACCAAGCATGTGAGGATGTCACACCCTCAAAAATACTACACTAATTTTCCCAAAACACTAGTTACATGATCTTCTAGTAAAGGATCTCTCATGAAAAAAAATCTCTCAATGACGTGAATACATTTATGAAAAGTGGAATAAAAAAATATATTCCTTCTATGAAAGAAGAACAATTTTATCCTCCTAGTGAAGTAGTTGTGGGATCTCAGGCCGAAGTAGATTCCGATCAGATTCTGGAGACTATGGTTAATCGGGTTTTAAAGTCTCTCTAGATGAAATATTCCCATGTTCCTTTTCCTTTTCTTATTAAAAGGGGTTCAAAGGCTCAAAATACAATGAAAAAAAAAGAAAATACCCAACTACCCCCCAAATGGATTCTTTATAGGTTCTTATGGAGGATAATAAATAGGATTTGGTGACCCCTAAAAGACTATATCTATACCTCTTCTCCTTCTACCAACACTTCTCTGATCAAATTAAGAATGATATTATTTCACATGATCTGGCATGAAAATTTTGTAGAGATCCCTTGGGCTTGTGGAAATATTATTTCTTTGTTTTGAATGTGATCAATGGTTGTGTAGGTTCATTATTTCTTGTTCTGGTTTTGTTGTCAAGTTTCCTTGTCATTGGGTGGTTTGTTTTTTTTTTTGGTGTCCTATTTTCTTGATAATTTTCTATATGGTTCCCACTCACCCACAAAGTGGTTTCATCTTGGAAATAAAAAATGGATTATAGTATTTAGACCGTATATTTTTTATACCCAATTGGTGGTGCCCTACTAAGTTGTAATCAAACCCTGCATGAGTTGTCATTAAGTACTAGAGTAGATTTCATGCCTACATTCCAGGTCATGGGCAAGGGCCCCATACTATATACCAGAGTTCGGTTTTGGATATTCATAGATGAGGATCCTTACTTGATGTTAGGACCCATTTTGTGGATTCGTTTATTTAAAATTATTTTTAGTTTTCTATCACTTTTTACTGTTTCGAGTGACTTGGCTTATTTACTTTTCGTTGTGGGTTGTACCAACTTTTGGAAAATGGTTAGTAATTATTTTTTTAGGTATATTATTTATTGTTTCCATTATTTATTATTATTATTTATTGTTTATTTTAATTATAAGGAGTGTATAGTCTCCCCATATGGACTTTTATACCCTCTATACTAGTCAGAAACCTCTTTCATACAAGGAGTTATTCCTAGGGCCATTTAGCGACTAGGCCTGGGAACCGGTTTACTGGCCTCTTTTTTGGGGATGGTACATTTTTAATTATTTATTGGGATTATTTTAATTATATTTAGGGGTTAGTATGATTGAAAATTATTGAAAATAGTAAAGATAAATCTATGTATGGGATAACATCCATAATATTTTCTAAATAAGATATTGTTAGGTGTCTTTAGAATGAAATATCTATCTAGATAAAAATTAGTAGTTTGAAGCATTACACAGATAAAGCTGGGTATATTATCCATAAAAGGATACTTGATAATTAATAGATCTTCACTTGGTTCATGACAATCATGTTTAACTAAACACTTTGTTTTTCACACCTATGGGTGTTATATTTTATTTACATGAACTTTATGAAAAATTATAATGGATTTAAATATGTTTAGGTTAGATAAAATAATTCTAATTGACCATGGGTAATCAATATTGTCATTTAAATATTTATAAGATAGGTTATAGATTTATATTTTAAGTTACATATTATGTTATTTTAGTTTCCATTTATTAATTTATTAATTATTTTGGACCTCAACATTCCATTATCTTTGTAAATTTATAGAACTATGATGAACATGGAAAAAACAATGTGTATATAAGAAAATATGAAGATTTTTCCATTGTGAAACAAAATAGGATCGTTCAAAGCATGACTTGGTTGGATACTATTCCTTCTGAATTATTATATCTTTTTGATAGAGATTGTAAAAAAATCCCTTCCTTTCGCATTTTGTAATCCTTTTTTGCTTATCAATAAATTATGCTTTGTTCTTTGACCAAAGCATTACCTTTAAAAAAACAAAATAGGATCGAAACTAGGGAGTGCAGTCTTATATTTATGCAGAATAATCAATATAGAGTTATAATTTATAACATGAACCTTGTTAGTCATCCAAACACATCTAATAATATTAAAATGGAGGTTTATTGATTTTTAGGTGATCAAGATCATCGATGTAAGAATACTTTTTTTCTAATTTTCATTTATGTGGGAAGATTCACCTAGGTAAATTTCTCAAGGGAACATAATCATTCCTTATCTATTGAAATAGACGACAAAGAGAAATGAAATTCAAGGAAAAATGAAGAGTATAATTATTATTATGGACTTAAATTATGTTCTTTCTATAGTACCACATGAAATATATAGTTTTAAAATCAAGGATTTTTTACACTATGAATTCAAATGCACCAAACAATGGACTAATGAGGACAATGCACCAAAGAAATCCACCTAGATCAAGTGAAAAATGAAGATAAAAATCCATCATTACAATTAAAGTGGGGAATAATAATAAGGTATAGAATGTAAAATTTACCCTTGATATGGATATGAAATATTCACAAAGAACACTGATTTTCCATCTAGAATATCTTATTACAATAATCTTTGTAAATATAGTCCATGTGATTTAGAATCATTTTAGAAAATTTAACTAATATGAAAAAAAATTACAATATATCAAAATAAACTTCTATGGTTATATATAATCTTGTATCTAGGGATAAATTAGATTAAATTTTTAGAACCAAACTATAAAAACTTACTTGTTTTGGATAATACGATATGGCACTTTATTATGTTCTTACAATGGTATGATCAAAAAAAGTCATACAGTTCTCAGTTGTGTTGTAATAGACGGTGTTATTTGATTATCATATTTAGTTATATTATTGTATAACTATTTTAAATATCCTAAATTTAATCTATTATTCAAAAATTCATATCAAACCATATCAAATTGTTTTTTGAAAGACTATTAAGGAGTTACATATTAAGACATGATGTTCAAATTATTCAATAAAATATATTTAAATATAATTGCTTGCATTTATCTCAAAAAATAATTCACTTTTGTGTTTGGAAAAAATAATTCATATAATTTAGAAACATTATTTCACAGTTTATCAACTCATTACCCCAACACGATTCTTGGGTGATCCTCTAAAAGAAAAAACATGGTTAGTGTACCTAGTGATCATTATTCCAATAGATATGTATCATGAATCTATTGATTCATTAAATAAATGTGGATGCATAATATTCATAAATAATTTAAATAAATTCCTATTATGAAGGAATATATGAGCTAAATAGTATTATCTATGATAGTGTGGTAGATATTATATCTTGATTCTTCTCTATCATATGCAAAACCTTATATATTTTCCTCGGATAATAATAATTTAAAATTATAGGGATTATTTTTATTTAAGGCAGTATAATGTTGTACCCCAATATTTTAGTATATTTATTCCAATAATTAAATAATAATTTTAATAGAAATCTCCCTACACAACACCGAACAAAAAAAGCGATAATTTTATTTTAGAAAAAATTATAACTGTTAAATTTGAGCATTTTAATAATATTGTTAAACAAGAGATTATTTATAGAAGTAACCATATTATAAAATAAATATTTTATATAAATGAATGTTAATTTTAAATAATATTAATTTGAAAAAGTTAATTCCTGTTTTTAAATTACTAAGAAGATCATTTTATGCTTAAAATTTATTTTTCCCAATACGACCATTGTTCACTATGAATTTTTATTTCATGAAAATAAGAATATTGTGTGTAAATTCTGATAAAATATATTTTGGATACTGAAAATACATTAAAATTAATTTTATGAAAAAATTAATAGAAATTACAATAAGAGTAACTATTGTAAAAAATATATTGTTCAATAAAAAATCATTATATATAGTTTTTCTATTTGAAAATTATATTTTTAAGTCATAAAATATAAATTTAAAAAATTTATATTAATTTTTTTGATTTAACAGGAAAAAATTAAATTAGAATTATTATCTTATTTTATAGTAAAAATATTTTTATGGTCAATAATGGATAATGAATTTTTATAATTATTATCCCTTTTATTACAAAATTATGAAATATCCATGACATTAAATGTTATAAAACATATCAATAATAAAATATTTTTTTAATGAATAATATTATAATTTTAAAAATAAATATTTTAAAAGAGAAAACAAGGTTTAATATTTTGGAATTCAAGTAATATTTTATTAAAATAAAAACTATTTTTAGTCTTTATTTTAATTTAGTATTCACATTGTGGATTTCCATTTCAGAATTCTTTGAAATCAACATCAGCCTTTTTTTAAAATAACTGATATTTTGACAATCAAAATCATTGATACTTTCTTTATTATAATATTTTTTATTCATAAAAATTCACTTTTTTAAAAAAATGGATTTTAATAATTCTTGGTTCTAATAGTAAAATTAATTTTTATCACCCTAAAAATTTAAAATAAAAAATATTTATTATTTTGTATCATCAAATATAAATTTTCTATAAAATTAATTTTATTATTAGGATTAGAGATAAGTTATAAAGGTTTGAAATAAGGAATATTTGTAAAATTAAATTAGGGTAAAAGTAATGTGAAAGGGAAAGATGATAAATATTGATAAAACACATCAAAAAAGGTGTAATGAAGTTTTTTATCCACTATATTTTATGAAAACCTCTATTAAATTCAAATTTTTTGAACACATTCAAATAATACTTATTGATTTCTTCTATATTATTACAAAATACCATTATCATCACATATAAAATGATAATTCCTCTTCCCATTTATATATAATCAATAATTTAAACTTTAATTTATAATATACACATTTCACTTCCTCTAGATCCATGTATAATTTTTTAATCCACTTGAAATATATAAAATCCACAAATACTCTATTTTCAGGATGTCCTCCAAGAGAATGTTTAAATTCTCAAAATGACTACTAATAACTTCTTTAATTTTTTATTACCTATATGTCCAGAAAAAGTATATTTTATCCACTATAGTATTATTATACATATATATTTAATATTATAATATTTTATTATGTGAATGATTGGACCATTATCAACCCTCCACCCATTTAAAATAAAAATATATTTCACATGTACGTGCGTTCTACCACCTCCAAGAAGCACAATATTTCATTTTTCATAGACACCTAAAATTAATTATTGTAAAATTTTTATTAATTAATAATAATTTTTTATAAGGTTTTAATTTTAAAAAAATTTAATCCATTTTCAACCTTTCACCCCTTTAATTGAAAATCAAATAGTTGTCCCCATGTATGTGCGAACTACCTCCTTTATGAAATGATATATTTTATTTTTCATTACCAGCCTATATAGATGATTCAAAAAAATGTTTCAATAATATATATGATAATACTAATCAATATATATCATGAACATGATCATGATATTATAACACAAAAATCAACCATATTTTCAATTGAAATTTTTATTATCGTTAAATTACCCAAAACAACTTCCTCATTGATTTCCTCTTCAGGAATCATAATCGAAAATATAATTTTATAAAATTCGTGATTTAAAACTGATTATAAATTACCTTTTATAGTTCCCTGTATAATATATTAATGATGAACTTGGTATCAAATAATGTGAATCCTCATCGACATTTTAAAACATTCACAAAACAATCAAAATCACTAACATTTGATGATGATACTATAAATTATCTATATAATGAATTTTAAAGGAATAATAATAATTATAGATTTTATGAGTAATGTGATATAGAGAATTTTATTAAATAATTTACTATGAAGTTTTTTCTATTATACAGATGATAATTAACTTTTAATGAAGTCTGGAGTTAGGGTGGTAGATTTCATGTCAACACCCATTCTATGAGAATTGTTTTTATATGACACATATATCATTTTTTATGATAAAATTAATTCTAAATGGAATCTATTATATTTTTTAGTGATTCTACCATGGATTTTATATCATTTCTAGTCCATTCCATCGTACTCATTTATTTTTTTACTTTGATGTGTAATGGTTTTTCTCATATCACATTCTATTATTTGATAAAAATATTATATTCATTACATGTGTTATTTTTTGGTGTATATACATACCATTAGATGATTTTATTATAATATCATGAAATTAATGGGATTTAAATATATATATATATAATTCATTATATTTCATGAACAATTTATTTAAGAGACACAAAAATTTTAATGTAACTGTATAACTCAAACCTTTATTCCATTAATTATAAAGCTTAACCATGAAATTATTTATTCTATTTTTGTTATCTTTCACTATAATATTTAATTTTATGTTTTTTTATATCTCTCTATGTTGAAATTAAAACCATTAATTCCAAGAATAATTATTTTTGGATTGATTTCTACTAAAATTATAACATTGTTGACAATGATTCCAATACTTTTTAAATACTATTTTACCTCTATTACCATGTTTTATAATTATAGTATTATTATATAATATTGTTTTGAAATATAAATATGTATTATTTGTAATTATTTTCATAATTCCTTTTACCACTTTCAAACTGGCAGCTTATTACAATAATAAACAATGTTATTTTAAATAATGGTATTGTAAAATATAAAATTGTGTTTCATTTCATAAAAAAAATATTTTATCATTCACTCCACATTAACTCTAGAGAATAATTATTTATTTTTAAAGGATACATTTTTAAGATTTATTTTAATGTGTTGTTTTTAAAAGATATTAACATTACATTCTTGAATATATTTTCATGGTTACTCTTAACAGTATCTTTTTACAACAATGATAATGATGTATTATAAAATATTTCAGAAAGAATTTCCATTATTCATGACCATAAAAATATATTTCTTCATTAATAATGTTTTCATGAATCTACCTCTATGTTCCTTTGTTAAATATTAGTTTTGGGTGATTAAATTTTGGGTATCATCATATCTGACTCTTAAGCTTCTTCATGTGATTCCATTTGTGTTGGGAATAGTGTTTATTTTTTTAAATGATATATTGATATTTATTTAGTAAAATATTGATGAGAAGTAGTGATTCCAATAAAATGATTATGGATTCATCAAATTCAATTGGATTTCATTCTTGGATAATCATCCTTCGAAAACTCTCAGAATTTTTTATGTTGATTATTATTTCATCTATCCATATTGTAAGAAGTTCTCACAATGAATAAAACATGTGGAGACTATGAAAATATAATTTATTATGGTGAATATAATATGTAATGGGTAATTGTTAAAGTAAATATTGAAGAAGTAATTATTGAGGATTTGAAGATGATTCCATGTAAAAAAATATATGTTAATATATAATTTTATATGAAGATTATTTGAGAAGGGGATAAGAGTTGGTTGGATCTAATTGATGATGGATTTTTAATTAATTTGATACTTAGTGTATTCTATGTAGTTTTTTGAATGAATTACTAATTAAAAAAGTGTACATCCCACTATGAATCCAAGGCTAGCTTGACCCTAACCTCATGTAAAACGTATTGGTAGACCACTGCCAGGGGAACCAGTTGGGGTTAAATATAGAGCAGTGGAGGGATGTAAATGTATAAGTTCAACAGAAGAGGAATCAAAGATGAGGTGGTTCTGTTATAATAGGTGGCATGACATGATGACATGGAGAACAGTTGCATCGAATTTTGGAGGCTGTTATGGAATTACTGTCTGTAACCAGAAATTACTGCTATTAGATCAGTCCCCTAAATAATGGAATATTAATTTTGGGATGAGGAGGTTGTATTACATCTCCTATATCACATAAAACTATAAAAATACTGGTACCACTTGATCAATTTGATTGGATCCATCTGATGGGATCTTATGCTCCACTAGTTTGAATAATATATCATATCCAACCTTCAAATGATGAAGCATCTTCAATCATGAATTTAGAAAACCATACATCATGAGTGATCATGCCATGATGGTGAAATTGATTCTGGCTAATCGATATGATAACATGTTTTGAAAATTTTTCATACATGCATGAATTCATAGATAATTCTAACACATCCAGTATTTACATGAATCCTGTTGAGGGAACCTGTTTCAGGTCTTATGAACTTCTATTAGTCTATGAATCCATGATGTGATGATATTTTTATCATAAGATTTATTTATGATAACCATGGAAACCAATTCATTAATATCCATGTCTGCATCAATATTCTGTCATTCAGATGAATTTTTTGATGTGATTTATCAGGATATTATAAAGACAATTTCTACAATTATTGAAATGGACATCACATGAATGGGTAGTGAATGTCACTATGGAATCATTTAAAGTCTATAAATCCATTGAACTATATATTTAGATATAATGTATAAGGATTAATGTGTTTCACATAATCCCTACACATTATTCATGAAGCCGTGATATTCATCATTTATGAGATGCATATGGATATTCAAACTTTTGAAGAATTCAGAGGCATGACGTCAAAATTGGGGCACATATGACTATAAAAAATGAGGTGCATTTATGATTTAAGTTGATTAACATTATGATATTATGAGATATTTTATAAAAAAATATAACTAATGATATCAATTCTCATGAAGGACAAGAATACCATAAGATACAAGTCAGGTGATGTGTCTTAGACAACCACATACACTCTTTATCATGTGAATGAACTCAAAGATTATACTTTTAATGCAAGAAGTTGGTTTAGAATCAATATGTTGACACCACCAATGTCTAATGTATTAATAATCCTGCCATAATATAACAGATCATGGGAAGAGGTTGAGGAGAATTGGAGTAAAAAAAATTCACCCACGAGTGCCTTTGTACCTCACATGGTATTGATAAAAATAAGTTGAGATCATGAAATATTATATTTATTTTAAGGATTATGCATCATCAAGACCTTCAGGACTCATGAATTTGATAGATATAATTTTGTAGGCAATATATTTCTTGCAATAAATAATTACATAAGATATCCAGGTCTTGTGAAGCATCAGTTAGTTTAGGTGAATACATTTGGAAATCCTCCACTCGATGATTTGAATGTTGTTAACATATCATGTAATCTTAATGGGTCATTCACTTTTTATGATAAAACATATATATAGGAATAAAAAGGATTCATAAAACCCATTCACATCATGCATCCATGCTTTCATAGTTGAGATACCAGAAAAAAATTAGATGCCACGATTCCAACGTATGAAGTGTTTTTTATTGAATTATGTTGTTAAATCAAGAAGAAGTAGTTTTAGATTTTTTATTATTGTTCTTGTATAAAAAATGGAAAATAATTTTTTCACCTCTTTCTGACATCCTATTTATCACAATACGTTAGACAAAGGAAAAATAGTCTGAGTATTATTTCACTAAGGCAACTGGTGATTACAGGTGATTGGAAATAATTGAGCAAGGATGAAAGACATCATTTGTGATTGTTGAAGATACCTGAAGAGTACATGATCATGTATAATACTACAAGATCATGGATGAATATTTAATATCATCCTACATTAGATCAAGCCTTCATTAATGGTGAGTTCTTCTTATTGGTTCCAAATAATGCTGAAGATTTTTATTTGGAGAAAAGAGTATAAGGAGTCTATTGGTTGAAGCCAAAGCCCTGTAATCACTAGTTTGATAGTGAATAATCCAAATTAGTGTTACCACTTTGAAAAGAGTGGGTTGCTGAACTAAAAAATTTAAATGTTGTGTCATGATATCTCTAATACTACTACTACCAATGAAGTGATATTCTAAGATAATATTGAGAAGGTATATAAAATTAACAAGTTTGAGAGGTTGAATTAGAAATAAATTTTAATTTATAAAAATAAATAAATTTTTCACTCATCCTCTAATACTTGAAAATCCATTTTGGGGCACTAAATTTTAGAGTAAAGAGTTTTCTTACCTATAATGACCCATGATCCATTTTTTTAGAAGGATAATATTAATTTTTTCATTATCCATGTTGTTACAACATTTTATAGAATGAACTATCAGTATTGAAATAATATGATGCTACCCTATCTCAATTACTCATCCTAGAATTTAGATATTTTTAAATTTAGGAGTTTCCACCCATTTTTTATGATGCTTCCATGAAACCAAATGATATGATATATATAGAGTTAAATGGAATGGGTCACAATTTAATATTTATTTATCCAATAGAAAAGTTCTAACAAATGTCATGGGTCTTTAAACTAGTATGTAGATATGGGATAAACTAAGAATGAACAATGAAGGGGATGTGAATGTAAATTAATCAAACTACATGTCATGATTTTAATGATTGAGGAAGTTAAAATGAATGATAACAAATGTATTGATGACTATTTTTCTAGAGTAAATGATATGGTAAAAAATTGAGGATTTTATGAGATATAGGATGACACAATCATTGTCAAATAATTGATGGGATATTTTTTAGATTGTACTAATTAAAAATATTCATCTATGGAATAAATATATAACGTATATTTTGATTAAATACATAAAAATATAATAGAAAATGAGATGGGGAAAATTCCTCTTTTTAGGAATAAAGATAAATTTGAAGTGGAATTTGAAGCCATGATAAAGGGTATGATCATGGTAGAAATGGAAGAAGAATATAATGATTTAGATTCTTATGAGGATTATGATGACAACAATAACATTGTTTCACATTGATAAGAAGGTTTTAGAATGGGAAAATAGAATATAATGAATAATATACCACCTAAATTGTTAAACTATTATAGAACCAGTCATTTTTCACTGATGATACCAAAGACGAATGTTGGGGAATCTGAATCTGAATCAAACTTAAATGAAGATAGCTCAGATAATCACAAATAGTAAATGATAAAATTAAATAGTTCTATATAATGAATATAAATATTTTGATAAATCATAGGAAATATTAATCATTAATTTTTTTGGAATATAATGTAGTTGGTTTCTCTAACCAAGAAAATTTAAGAATGAATTCTTCAAGAAGTAGTGATGATTAAATGGAATGAATGGAACATGAGTGGAAGGGAAAGAATAGATATAATTCTATATAGAATATCTCAAAAATGAAATCAAAAATATTGAGAAATAAATAAATAAATTAACTATTAAAAATAATAATGAAGAAACATTTACAATTGATGAATAAAAGAAGTATTTGATCGTGAATGAAGTATCTTTTGTTTGTGAGATAAAGATACACAATTTAAAAATTGGCCAATATGATAAGATGATATGTGATCCAAATAAGATATTTATCTTTATTGAAAATGATTTATTAGAGACCCAATCCATAGGTTTAATATTTCAATATGAGTTGAATATGGCCGAAGAAAAATTTAATTAATCTAATATGATCAAGGGAGGAACTTCTCAAGCTATAAACATAAATGTTATAAGTTCTCATAATCATTTTGATGGATATATTACTTCTATTATTGCATGTGTTAAAGACAAAGATTAGAATATTAGGGACATGGATAATTAGTGAAAATATACTACATTTTGGGAGGATAAAAGTTTTACAAGAAGACCAAAACAACCAAGAAATGATAAGAACAAAACATATCTAGATTCACTTATAGACAATTTGGGAAAATAATGTTTCTAGAAATTTGTTGGTGTTATGGTGAGAATGGTCACAAAGCTTGATATTTCTAGTTCAACATGTCATTACTAGGAATGAATAAAGAAAAAATGATGAGATTAAATGAAGACTATTGTAAAAAATCTAACAGAAAATAAAATTTGAATATATCTCCACCTCAACTATCTAAACAAAAAGATTTATATTTTGGATGAATTTTTCTAGTAGTTGAAATTTTGAATGTCACTGGGATGAGTTATGCATAATATGGATATAAGGAGATGTTCCCATTATTGTGAATGTGGATAGGTTCGATAATAAAACCAATGAATATTCATGTATTCTTCAAAATAACACTAAGAATTATAAGAAATACTAAGCAGTTTTTTTCCACAATAATTATAATTGGATAGAAAATTAGTGGAATCTGAGTAACATTATTCCAATAAAGGAAATAATGTGGTGTCAACAAATTAGGTAAAAGTTCATGATAAGTTATCAACACTCAAAAATGTTAATCTCTAGAAAAAATAGATTAAAACTATTATTCAAAAAAAATATTATGTTGATGTAAAGAAAAAATATTCTCAAACTGATAAGGCTAAAAAAAGAGTCCAAATAAATCTTCATATACATAGGTTAGTAGAAAATAATAGACTAGATTGATAGGAAGCTCTCAGTATGAATGTTACTTCTAATAAACCAATCAGTCACTTTTTATTTTCTATTATTTTATTTTAAAAAACAAAAAAAAATAAGGGTTTTGAAGGAGATTTTTTAGTCTAATAGTTATAGACAGCATGATGGGATTTTACTTCATGAAGATTACTAACTTCCCTGAAATGGTATAAAATTGTGGATCATTTAACAGTGAGAAATATCGATTGTGAAACGGAAACCATGACATAAAAAATTCTATATGAATGATAAAGGTATAAAAATAACACTATAATATCTTGTTATTAGTATGTATTATATCATCAATTAAGGGGGTGGAATTGGTTGAATATGAATGGGGTCATATCTATTCCACCTAAACTTAATATGGATATTTTCTTTTATTGGGTTTTGGATTTACCATTAAATTGATAAATACGACCATTTCGAAAACCTATTACAAGAATTAAGATATTCTAAGAATGATTTTACATGCGTGTTGTTTATGGATTGATAAGAAAACCTTGGTTTTATCTATAGTTTTTTTATACATCGGTATTCCCATGTAGAAATAGAGTTGATTAACTAATGTCTCTGTTCTAAGAGAAGAAAGTGGGTCCATTCTACTTCTATAAGAAATAGTAGAATATTTTTATAAAGAAGATGATCGTATTTTCAAATAAAAATTGATGTGAGATGAATATCCCACTTTTCCTTTTCATTTGATTTATAATAAAGGGGGAAAATTTTTATCATAGATAGTGACTCTTGTAATGTGTGAGGAGGTTATTTATGAAAAATACAAAGGGGGAAATTTTTGATAATAGTGTTTCATTTGTTGGAAATGATATGCCAATATTGTTTTCATATGATGCTGATGAGAAGTGGATTTTCATATAGAATTGTTATGGATTCATCCAATAGAATTAGATTTTAGGCTTATAAAAATCACATTGGTCAACTCTGATGATTATTTTGGATGATCTTCATTTCTTAGATACATGTGCTAATAAGTTCACAAAATGGATACAAAATAGAGACCATGAAAATACTTATATTTGTGGTGTATTGAAAATTCCATACACAATTGTGGAATTCGATATTAACGAAGTAAGGCATGAGGATGAGAAGTTGTGTCCATGAAAAAAAAATAAGTTCATTTATGGTTTTTATGAGTATTTATTGAGAATAGAAGAATTTTTGGTTAGATACTATTATTGGTTATATTTTTTAATACATTTGACACATAGATTATTATATGTAATGTTGTAGCAGATTCCATATTAGAAATATATACATCCCATAGAGAAGACAAGGCTCGTTTGACCCTAGACACATGTCAGACCTGGAGGTTGACCAAGCCAAGGGGAAATAGCCTGGGAAAACTAATATGTAGCAAAGGAAATGACCATGAATATTTCACAAAGAAGAGTCATCATAAGAGAGGTGGAACCCCCATGCAATACAGCATGATTAGACATTAGGGATAAATTATAGGGGTATGTACCATATGGTATTCAAGAAATATAACATGTAAGATATATCTATTGATTGTTAAAATTATCCCCATATGAATGGGGAATTTGATGTGCGATTCAAAAGTACTGTTATTGTTCCCATGACACATAAAACTCAAATAAATCAAACATCACTTGATCAAATTGATCTAATCTATCTGATGATATCCATTATCCACAAGTTTGAATGATCTTTCATCTTCGATCTTTAAATGATTAAGAATATTACCACATGAACAATGTCAACATCCATCTCCAGTGATTAATCCAATATTTTGAGACATATTCTTGATGATCAATCCAATAAGATTCATGAAATATCTATCTTTCATGAAACATTCAACGATAATTCTTTCACATGTAACTATCAAATGAATCTCATAATGAGAACAATTATAAAGTCACATGAATGTCTAAATGTACATGAAGGCATCATGTGATGGTATTTTGACCACAAGAATGAGTGTAGCAAACTATTGAACAAATGTTTGATGATTTTTGTTCACATAACTCTTGTTTCCTTTTTGAGGTATTTATTTTGTGAATTATCATGATATTATTGAGAAACGTTCCTCCATTCTAGAAGGATACATCACATTGTGGTTGATATATAATAACCATGTCTTTTAATGAAGTCTATCAATCCATATAACCATAAACAAAGTGATCATTTGTAATGATGTACTCATTTTTTATAATCCATCATCATTTTTGATGAACCAAAGATGTTTGGAATTTATGTGATATGCCATGACTTTTGGACATTTAAAAAACTCCTCAACACCCCATAAAACTTGGGGAACATATAATTATATTAACTAATTAATTTTTAAGACTTAAGCTTCTAAACATTGATATATTTAGAGATCTTGATTAAAAAAACATCTAACTTGTGATATCCCATCTCAGGAAAGAGAATAATGACGCAAGAGACATGTCATGTGATGAGTTGTAAATATTGTAGACACTTTTTTTTATAAAAATGATCTCACTGAGAATATTTTTCTTATGTGAAATTAGTTGTGATGAAAGCTATAGAAACCAATTCTATATCATGAAGGAAAAATCTTATCACAATATAAAAGGTCTTGGGAAGAGGTTAATGAGAACTCCCATACCCAACTTTTCACGTGAGAGATAACCTATGAAGCTCACATGGATTCACAAAGGATGAATTGTAACCATGATATCTCATACTTTGAAGGAAATAGGGGACACATGTGAGAAATCTAGGTCTAATAAAGATGTTTTAGAAATATCTATGGAAAACTAATGCAATGAAACAAAGGAAGCCACAAACAATCTAGGTCTTGTTAAGCATCGTTTTACTTATGTAAACAAATTTAACATGCCTAAATTGTCTTATGAAAAGGAAGGGACCATATAGAATATCCTTTATTGGATCATGTTATTTAAATTATAAAACATATATGATTGGAAAACAAGTATTTTATGTTACCCATGCAGTCCATGCATCCATGCATGCATAATTAAGATAGCCAAAATAATTTGGATTCCATGAAACTTTCACATGAAGTATACTTTATTGAATTGTGTTATTAGTTAAATAATATTAGTATTTATATTGTGTAATTATATCTTGAATAAAATATTAAATAACATTGTATGAACCTCTTTCACACATTCTTTTGAGTTCATCAATTCGGACAGAAGGAAGAAAAACCCAAGCATTATTGCATTGAGGAAACTGGTCATCACATGTGATCATAAATATTTTAGAAAGGATAAAAGACATATTTAGTGGATGTTAATGATACCTAAATTGTACATGGGAATAGAAGACCCTACAACATTTTCGAGAAATATTGATGAAAATACCATAGGAGATCAATATTTTATCAAATTTAAAGTCTTCCAGTTGGTATCATGGGTAGTTTAAGTCTTCTGGGTGAATTTTAGAGGAGAAAGAGTCTATTTGTTGGAGCCATAGAAAAATTATCTCTGTTGGATTTGTGAAAAAACAGAGTCTCTTGATTGGATCTATTGCATTTCAATCACTTTTTTTGATAATAATGAATCAATGTTGGGGAGCAACATAGTTAAGATTAGGTATTTTTAATAAACCATCTAAATTTTGTGTCATTCTCCCTTCATCACTACTATTATAAATGAAATGATATTGAGAGATAATATTGAGTGGGTTAGGAAAATTATAAATTTTACTATGTTGAATATGAAAAAAATGATATTCATAAAAAAAGAAACCACTGACTCACCCCTCCCCTAAATGTATAAAATTATCCCAGGGTACTAAAATTTAGAAATGTAGAAAAACACATTTCCATTTCATGGTTTTATAATATAATGATTTATTTCATATAGAACACTTATAAAATAATATTCTATTATAGTTGGGGTACTATTTACTTCACCAATTAATTAATATAGGTTTTATATCACATTAGACAATAAGGTTGGAAGTACACATGATCATATTATACATTATTCACACGATTGTGTGTATACGAGGTTATGTTAGGATTTATTCAAAAGATAGTTCATGGACATAATCAAATTATTATGTGTTCACAATATTAATTATATAAATTATCATATTATTCTTTTTTTAAAACTTATCCATTTATGTGATCAATTTATGCTTCGTTCACAAGATTCGGTGAGAACATGGTAATGTTATGATTTTTAAAAAGATTGTTTATGGAAATGATTATGTTATGATTTTTTTAAAAAAATTATATGTTTAAAGGATAATGTAATAATTTTTTTGAATGGTTTGGTGTGTAAAAGTTCTCATTCGGCATTGTAATAGGTTTGTGTATGGACATGATCATGTCATTCATTGTTTTGAAAGACTGTGTATAGACATGATCACATTTTTATTTTTCATGATATTTTTCCAGAACATGATTTATATTAGAATTATGAAAAAAATTATGATTTCCTATACTTATTCTTATTACACATATCTATGTTATTCTATATGCCTATATTATGGTTCTTGGGTTAGGATTATTATCTATTGATTTTAAAATTCTTATGCCAATGTATATTTTTTCCCATTTTGAGGTTATATATTCTTTTAACATAACTTATAAAAAACTTATATTTTTTATTTTCATTTTACAGAGATATTACTCAATCATTTATGTTTTTATATGTTCATATGATCCAAAGAAAATTATTATTCAAAGAAAATTATTCCCTTACTAGAGATTTAAGATTAACCATTTCTTTTGTTTCCATTCACCATATTATGATAATGGTAATAAATAAGTTGGTAAAAAGTATATGATCTAATGTTGTAAAATTATATATAAATGTTCAAACTTATTTCTTATAATGTTAATATTCAACTAAAATAATCTGTTGGGTTCTAGGAGTGTTTTATAATTGGTTAGAGGTAACAGTATTATTCTATAAATATAAATAAGTATGTATTAATTCTTCTCACATGGTATCAAATTCGGTTGCAATGAATTTTTTTTAGTTATAGAATAAGGATTGAAGGACTTGGGTGGACCTAGATCAATCTAATATCTAGAAAACTAGGTGTTTCTATCCATAAACAAGGATCCCACTCACTCTTTATGTTATGACTATTCCAATTTGGTAAAATAAACATAACTAACATTGGAAGCTATAGATTTGGGACATAAAATTGATCATTTGATCTAGACATATAATAAGTTAAGAAAAATGTACAATAAGGACCAAAAAATCCCACAAAACATAAATAATAAATACTCACTCCTTGGTACTAAATAAACATTAACCCATAATCCGTATATTTTCTAATAGAGTGTTAATATCTGTAATAAAAAAATTTATGATCACAAATATAATGAAACAAAAAAGAATTTTGAAAAAAAAAAGAAAAAATATTTTAATTTAATCATATTTAGAAAGAAATAAATATCACACCTCTGATGACAGTGTGGCTAACATCAAAGTCCCCTAATACCATCTCAAAAATAGACTCATGCTTCGAGTTCCACTATGCATCCTCATATCATGGTTTTAATCTCTTTTTTTGTGAATCATTCACCTCACTAATAAGAAAAAAAATATTACTCAAGGGATAATATGTTAAAGGAATACCCAACATATTTTACCTAAATATGATACCTAAAATAGAGTTGGAGATGAACCTAATTCCCAAACATGTATATAGACATGGTTTCCTATTGGCACATTGGATTTAAATGGTCTGCATTCCTACAAAAAAAAGTAACCAAATTTCACCAAAAATATTCCATTAGTATCTAATATAAGGACAAATGAATACCTCCACCACTGTCCTAGTGGGGATCTAGAAACATTCACTTAAATATTAGAGATAACCTTTGTCTACCTCCTACAACAATAGATTCTAAAATATGGTCCCTCAATATTTCTATATCAGCATTCTCCATCATTACTTTTTCTACTACCTCTAATTTGTTAAGTAAGAAAAAATTATTTTTTATTGATATAATCTCAGGAATTATTACCATTTAGTACTAATTATATTAAAAACTATGAATGTACCTATTTGAGGGGTCTATATAAGGCCTCATGGGTGTCGTGCGTTTTTCTAGACCACATTCTTACACCATGAACCTCAGGTATCCTCTATTATTACAACAAAAAACACTTAATTTCTAAAAGAACTCTATAATAAAATCCTAAAAATGATGAAAAAAAATATAGAAAATTTGAAATCCAATCAAAATGATCCAAAAATAGTGCTCAAATTAAAGACAAAATTCTGACCACCCTTGGTCACATGATGCCCAAAATGAAGAAGAGTTGTATGGGAACTCTCCCACAACTATCTATTGGGATTTTATAATCTTATATATATTCAACCATTACAACCCCTATAATTATATAGATTTGAAATAATTTAATATAAAACTAAAATGTGTTGTCCTTAAATTAATCTTGACCTAACTTACCATAAGACCTAATGTATTTTCTTGATCTTTGTGAGAAGGTGACCAATATGAGGATGTCCAAAATATAACAATTGGGATTCCATTAATCCTTAGAATCCAATAAAAATAACATTGATTCCTCCTTGAATTCATGACTATCCCATTCATAAATTATATTCCAACACTAACAAAAAATATAAAATAAAAGGATAACAAAATATAATTAAATAGAAAATTCTAAATAATAACTCATAAATATCCTACCATTAATCTAAAAATGTAATCCAAATTATTCATATAAAAACTAATCCAAAATTCTAGAAATGATGAGGATTATAATGAAAAATATCCCAAAGTTATTGGGGGGATCCATCATTATCCACACATTCCCATTTCTCCTCAATGCTGACAATCACCACAACGGTAGGACCATGGGGGAGAAAACAACATCAAAAAGAGATAAAAAATAAAAAAAACCCCTTCCTCTACAATCAACCTAAAAAAACTCTATATACACCCCGTGGGTATATGTAGGTTGTGAGGAAACTCCTTGTATAATAAAAAATTAAATATATACATTCTAATTCCATATGAAAACCATTAGGTGATGTTTTTAAAATAAATGTTTTTGAAACTATTCATTTTTGTCACAATGTAATAGTTGAAAATATATTTTTTTGAAATTTAATATTTTTAAAAATTATATCCACGTTCTAATAAAAATGAAGATTTAAAAAATTGAACAATTAATGGAAACATAGAATGTATAACAATAAAATAAAAATAATTAAATATAATTTAAGTAATCACAACACATAAACCATTGGATCAACTTAGGGTTTTAATGTAATGAGAATTTACTCAAGTAAAATAGTGAATATACATTAAAATAGTGAAAATGGATCTCTCAAGATCTCATCAGGTACTAATACATCCCATAATTTCACTCTATCATGTTTTGAAACATTCCATAGAAAACAAATAATATTCAGTGGGGCAGAAAAAATCCTTGTTACCAACTCACACAAGGTCAACCATGGGTATTATATCATCAAATATATATATATATATATGATAACGTTCCTCAAAAGAAAAAACATCATAGAAAATGTAAATTTAATTTTAAAAATCCTTTGAAAAACAATTTGGGACAATTTCATTCTTTAAAAAACTTCATTAACCATTTGTTATAATAAAATCTATTTTCATTATAAAAAACATGTGAAAATTTCATTTCATCCAAATAAAATCTATGATTTACAATAAAAAATCATATAACAACCATTATTATCTAGTTTAAATCATAATATAGCAATTTAAATCAATTTAAAACATAAAACCCAATTTTTTCAATTGAAATATTTAATGTGTAGATAAACCATCTTGAATAATAGTGAAACCACCCCTCATTCATTATATATGACAATAAATTTTTTATGACATATTTATGGGCATAAAACACCAAGATAATTCATTAAGAACATATAAATAACTGAATTATTTAACCACATATCCAATTAGTATTCCAAAACTCAATGGGAAAAGAATAATATGAAAATGGAAGAGTTAGAAAGGTGAAACCATAGTGGAACCATGATTATCCTCTTAAAATCCACCTTGATAGAAGGAAAATCACGAAAGAGTCAATTAATAAAAAGTTACATGAATTGGTAGATATATAATAAGTGAATGGTGAGAAATATGAAAACAATAGTGAGAATATGGTGTGGGGTGTGATCAAAGATGATAGGGGTATTTTTTTATTTTTAAATTTTTAATTAAACCAGTTTGGACACAAGGTTTGGACACAATGTTATAAAAACAATTCACAAACTGTGTGGGTTACTCCAACACACAAAGTATGGTTTTATATTTTTCTAGGGAGCTCTAATTATATTACCAACTTTGTGGAAATAGTGAAAAAAATTGAACTAGTCTTCCCTACACACCTGATATACAGTTTGGTGTGTGATTTACACTAATCTATATCTGAAGATACATTCCCCTAATTAACATAATTTTAAAATACAGATTATTTAAAAAAATAAATTAATATAAAATATAATTTAAAATAAATACATATAGTGACCACACATGTGACACAACCACCATATATTTCATTATTCAATTTCAGGGGTTCTTTTGTTGAAAATAATAATAATTATTTGACTGATCAAATATTGAAAATATGTATTTATATTATTTGAATATGGATATATATAATATATATGACCATTATTATACAAAATTTACCTTATTAACATTATGTATTTTATTGTTTATCCATGTATTATTTTTATATTATGAATACGTTAGAGTATTTTATATAAAGTTGGTTATTAAAAATAAATATCATCTTCATGAGTCGCTAGATATCAAGAGAAAAAATGTCATAGGTATGTAGTGTTTTCCAAATAATTGTTTCTATATTTATATGAAAATTTCCTTAACATGATCATTTTTATTTATTAGAATAGTGCCTCAATGGTATGTTTAAAAATTCATACATTATTCATTCCTTCATTTTGATAACTATTATTTGTGTCAATATGACACCACGTTTTTGTTATTATGAGTGTGATATTTATAATAATTAATTTTTATAAAATTAATAGATGATTTATTTTTTATATATTTTATATGTTCTTATTATTCAATATTTGATTATAGTGTACGATTCCCCTACCGAGATTCACAACTCATCCCTTTCAATTTATTACATAATCCCTATTTCCCTAGGAAACCTTATATAAGGGAACATTTATTATAAATATATATAATAATGGGATAATGAATATTTAAATTTCTATAGTGTTATATATTTATCTATGTAAAGTATTGATCTATTATTTATCTAGTATCTTGAGAGTTCTGAACAATTCATTTTAGATATAACAGCTCTGAACCCACACTTCCTGACCATGTGTTATAAACATAATCCTTACCTTTCTAGAATTGATATTAATAACCATTGAACAATTTAAGTCTCCCAAAACATACAACCACAACAAAAAGTACCGGATAACTTACATTCACAATTTCCATTTAGGATTATCATTTTAGGGAATTATAATAAACTATTTGATAATATTATCCTTGTATTTAATAGATATTATTACCACTATGACAATAATTTCTTATTCTATATTAATACATATAAAATCCCACATTAATCCATTTTAAACATTTCTTATTTAATATAATTATTTATAACTTTGCACAAAGAAATAATAAGAAAAGAGTGAGCTAAAATTCTCTTTAAGGGTTTATAGTGGCATAAACAGATGAAGAAATTCAGTAGGGACATGATGGGAATAATGATATGAGAATTAAATTTTATATTTCATAACCCAAAAACCAGGATCATTAATCAGGTGACAAGGAATAAACCATTAATATTGTGAATAATCATATAAATGAATAATCATGATCTATATGATGTCAATCTTCATCAAATGGATGACTAAGAACTCATAGAAATCATAGAGAAAATTTTTTAGTTTAAGGGTGCATTATCATAATAAATCATGTTCAGTAATGTTATAAATAAACAGAACCTAGTGAAATCCCTCATATAAATCACCCATTTTATCTCCCTTGATATTTCATTTAAACACATTAAACATTACCTCATGCATTTGTGGAAAATATTGGGATCACCAATCAGATAAGAAATATCCTGCTCACTCATCACCATCATCAATAATTTACATATTCTATAAAGTAATATAACACATGTGATCTTGGATTTTTATAATCAAACTATTAAATACAATTTTTATTCATTTTTAACATTATCAATCATATGAAGATATATATTTTCATGATATTCTATATAAAAAATCATTATAAGACATCCATAGAATGAATATGAATGGTATTATAACATAGTTTTCCTAGTGAAGTAGTGAAAACACTATAAGATGTTGAAATATATGAAAATACCCTTAAAATAACATTTCAAAAAATTCATTGAAAATGGGTGAAAATACCCATTTATTTAATTAATTTTAAAAAGTAAAAAAAATAAAAAACATGATAAAATGGTTTTCATTAAAAATAACCAAGGAAACAGGTAAAGTAATATTCAATATAATGAATAATAAATACAATGTGAAATAAGTTATATCATAAATTCTAAAAATAAATAATATTTTAAAACATTTGTAAAGATAATAAAATGTTACCAATATAAAAAATGTTTTGAAATTTTCATTTTCAAAATTCAAAATGAAGTTAAAATATCCTATAAAATATTTTACTACATAATTAGCGCTTATAAAACAATATAATTTAAATAATATAACTAACATGAAATAAGAAATTAGATAAAAAAAATTCAAATCGAAAAAGAATTTGTTTTAATGAAAACCCATTTTTTATCTTCTTAAACCCAGAAACCATTGTATGAAATAACATAAAAATGGTCATAAAATACAATTAGTATAAAACAATTCTTGATATTATATTTCATGATATAGTTTATACACCATTTATATCATTATAGTTTAATCCAAAAAATCGTGTCTCAAAGAAGAATGTTTGAGGAGAGAAACACTTGCAATATGGGTAATGCTTTAATAAAGAACCATTGAGTGAATGAACCTATCATGATTATATAAAAACCGTTATTTTCATAAAATAATATATTTAAACTATTTATTGGGTATTTAACTACAATATAGAAATAAATGTTTTGTGAATACCATGAATTATTTCTCAAAAAATGTTATTGAGAAATAGAAAATCTAGGAAAAGATCATAATTTTATGTGATAATTAATTCAAAAAAGTGACTTTATAAACATTTATAAATAAATAAAAGGATAATTAAATATTAATATATTTATAGATAAATTCAAAACAAATCATTTCACAAAAAAATAAAATGATATAGTTTTATAACCAAGGGAAGGGAAATTGAGTTAGGAAACCTCTTACCTCGTTTCTTGACTCGATATGTATGACGATTATCTAAATTATAATAATGTATGTCAATTATTTATATTCTTAAAACTCATTTAAAGGTTAATTAATTTATCTTTAAACTATTAATTTCAATGAAATATTTAATTACATAATCTGTTAAGTTCACATTGGATGTTTTGAGTACTTCTGGATCATTTTTGAAATGTGAATTTGGTAGGATGAAATTAATCAAAGGGGTCATATTCCATAATATATAGAATAATAATAATGACATAATTATCATTTGTATACAATAAATATAAATTTACAATAATTTAGGAATTAAATGTTTAAAAAAATGACATCACGTCCTCGAGGTGGTAATCAACATGTATGCATGAAGGACATCATCATTTTCCAATGGATGGATAGTTAATGAAAGTGATGAAATATTTTAATTAAAAAATTTAAATTATATAATGAATATAATTTTAATATATATATATATACATTAGATCCATAATTATAAATATTCATGATAGGTGGTGTTGGAAAACAAAACACATCGCTACGTGGAGGTGGTAATCCACATGTATACATTAATGATGTTATCATTTTTTAATAGATGAAAATGTAAGAAAATATATGATTTATTATCATTATATAATGATAATACATTAATTAATATCTAATATGTACATTAAATAGATCATTTTATCCATCCATGATATGAGGTTATGGAAAATTAATTACATCGATTCATGAGACGGTGGTCTGTACGTGCACTCAAAAGATTATTTTTTTTCCCATTTGAAAGAGAATGATTTGAATAAAGGTTTATACGAGAAAGCAAAATAAAATTTATATATTATATATATATTATATATATTTCAATTTTTATGAATGTTTTATAGGAGGTAATGAAATAAATAAAATGGAAACACATAGTTAAGAACTATATATATTCTCAAGACAACCTCCTTCAGTTTATAATTATGGCCTTATTATGATAGTATTTAGATAAAAAAAGATATCATGGAAATGGGGAGGAATTTAAGGATAGTATTTGGTTATGTCTTCCATGTTCTAAAACTCTCATGATGTTTGGAGAATAGAGGATACAAGGTGTCCGTTTATAATTTGGTGAGATGATGCACATTGTATTTTTCAGAAGTTTAAAATAAATCAATGCCATAGTCAATCTAAATGGATAAAAAATGAATAATATTCGAAAATGAGAAAATTTATGGTCTGTAAATGACCATAAAATAAGTTTTTATAGGTTTTTAATCATTTTAGCCCTTATAAATTTAGTCATATCCATCTTAATATGAATTAACTCTTATCATGGTAAGTGAATTTTTCACAAATGTTTTTATTCATAATAAAAAAAATAAATGTTTTATAATATCTAAATTTGGAAAATAATTTTAAAAATATGTAATCCATTTTAAGGAAATATCATTTCACATATTTTATAGTTATTAATTTGAAAATAAACCCACAAAACATTATGATAAACTATTTTCCAGAAAAGTGATTTTTTTTAAAAAAATTACTCACAAATTAAAAATATTGTATATTAAAATGAAATTAAATTTATTATGTTTATTTAAAAGTAACTATTAAAATTTTAAAACAAATTTAAAAAATATTCGATTGAAAATACTTTTAAATAAAGGATAATTTTCTATAAAATGAATATTTTTCATTATTCAATGGGAAATTATTCTCTTCATAAAATTCATAAAATTTAATACTGAGATAATTATAATATAATAATATCAAAAAAATTATCATTTTTATAAAATTTTATTTTTTAAATTTAATAAATTTATTATAATATTCATTCGAAAAAATAAATAAAACATATTTTCGAAGAAAATTATTTGTGAAGCATAAAATGACATTACTAAAAATATTTACCATAATTATTTTGAATAAATAAATGCATTTACATTTTAAAAACACTATATATATTTATTTTTTACAATTGGGTTATTTATAATGAAACCATCACATTTAATGGTTATGTTATATCTTTCACATTCAAAGAATAATATATTTATATTATATCATAATTCACATAAACAATATTATTAAAGTATTAAACATATTATTCTTTTTAAACAAAAATATTAGGGTGTTAAACTAAATGTTTATAATGTAATAAATTATATTAATCTCTAAGTAGCTTGAGATGGTTTATTTTAATGAGATGGTTATAGTGATGTACCCAAAATAATATTTAAATAAATAAACATATCTATTTATATTTACAGAAATAGATAGTGAACATAAATATGATACATAAAAAATATAAATTGGTTTATTTAGATACTCCATTGAATTTTATTTAAAATTGAATTTTTCAAAGATGTTTACATTATTCCAAAATATATTTTTTTGTAAAATATAAGTATTTTAAATAATAAATAATTGGAGGAGTATTACAAAATTCCACTCATATAAGAGATCAATGAAATTATTCAATGAAAAAGTAGATTAATTTTGAACACTCTATGGATGTTCTAAATATTCGATGAGTTTTAATAAAATAATATAATAACATTATGATTGAATCATAAAGTTAGACTAAATCTCATAATACTATTAATATACATGGAATTGATTATGATAGATATGAATTCCATAATAATGTATTTTAAATTAATATAAAATTTAGTGAGATATCCAACTATAGAATCAAATATGGGATTGGGAAGATTATTTTAACTGATGTGTGATAATAGGAGAAAAAAAGTTATGTGTTAATGATCATAGATTTGAAATTATTATATGTTGGTGGATATATGACTGATTTTTTCAAACGTGCAATGTAGTCTTCATATTAAAGAATACCATAAAGATTCAAGATTATTTAATCCAATAAAATAACTATGTATCATTATTGATTTATTTTATGTGAAATTTATTGATTATTTGGTAAGAAATCATGAGTGAATAATTTTGGATAAACAATGTTTTTGGAAATATTGTTCAATTTAATAATTATAATTTCATAAAAATGAGTAGGAAATTTAGAATAGAAAAATTAAAAAATAATTTATAGAATATTTTTCAATTCTCACTATTTATGAATTTTTAAAAATCTGAAGTTATTTTCTACCAATTATTCAAGAAAAAATTATATTCTTATTTAAGGAACCTCTTCCAGATTTTATATTTTAATTATTGAGAAATAATAACCCATTTTTTATAATCTCATCATATTTTTGTAAGGGTTAATAAGAGGGAATTTTTAATTATATTATGAATTAAAAAACAATTATAAATAAATAATTCTATATATAACAATTTTATTCTATCATTATGAAATCCTAGGGTTTTTATGAAGTCAAATGAAAAACCATTATTGGAACATCAAATGAGAGTAAACCCTAATATGATATAATTTGTGAGCTTAGAAAATATTATTATATTATATTCAATTATAATATTACCAATCATAGACATATCATTGGGTTTTCCAGTTAATGACGTATATATTGAATAAGTAATCATTATATAAACCATTTTCATGGATTTAATGATAATAAAAACATATATAACATGATTATTAATGTGAAAAGATTATAAAAAACAACCCATAGAGAATAATTTATCATTTTCAATTGCATTTTATTGATCTAATGATGAAATTATTGTTTGGATACACATACCATTTCTTATTTGGGTGGATATTTTTGTCAATAAAAAAACAAATACAACTCTAGTAGATCAGGGAAAAATAATTTTTTATTCTATTATTGAAAATTCTCCTATACAAAGATTCTAATTTAATTGTGTGGATCATAAACAATTTTATAGAGATGCATAAATACTATATTCTCTAACATTTTAGAGAATTATATTAATATTTTTAAGGATTATTTTTCTAATATTATATTTACATTTTTTGATTTTCTAAAAAATCTATCCCTAATACTAAAAACGTCTAAAAAGGACAAATGGTTATGAATTGGAAAAATTGATATCTCATAGTAAAAGAAGGAATTATTCTGGGATATAAAATTTTAGTGGAGGTAATTCGATTAAAAAGGTTAGTAATGTGTTAATTTATATACTACATATACCATATTTAGTCCAAATAGATAGAATATTGTGAGACATCCTTGATTTTATTGAATATTTATCAATTATTTTTTAAAAATATTTAGGGCCCATGTGGTGAAGAAAAATTCATTTATCTTTCACACTATCTTTATGAAATGATTTTAGAGATTGAAATGGAAAAAGTCTCATCACTCATTATCATAACAAAATAAATATAATTTATTATTATTAGGTGTTGTGTGATAAAAGTGATTAAGATACAAAATATTTTTTAGGATGCAAGATGGATAATAAGAATAATTAAATTTACTTTTATAATATTATATTGAATAATAAATATCTGAATTATCCAAAAAAACATATTTAAGATTTTGTGAAAACTCAGAAGAATATTTTATCATACTTATTTAGAATAAATTTGATTTTATACATGTAACATTCAATCCAGAAGTAATTTCCTTCCAATAATGTTATTAAAATAAGGATAACTCATCAATTTGTTTGTATAAAAGAGAATTATTAAAAAAAAGACAATATAAAAATTTAAATTGTTATAGATAATTAATTATCATGTTTATAGGGAAACAAATAGCTCAATCATACACCCGTCATAACAAAAATTATAATTTATTGGTAGTAAATATTATTAAAAATATTCCCATTTTTCTAAAATATGTTTAACGACACTTTTTATGGGTTAATTACATAGAAACTCACTTATAATAAAATGATTTAATCCATTGATGATTCAATGTGTTATATCTTATAGGGATAAAAATTATTCAAATAATTAATTGATATAATTATCAAATTATGTGTCCAAGAGGAAGAAAATGTTAAATTTAAGAATAATTTTAAAAAAATTCAATCTAAACTATATAATTGGAGTGAGAAGAAAATTTAAAAGGGGACACAATATGTATTTTTTTTATCTAACTATACCAAGTTATTGAGGATATTATCCAAGTATATAAAACATACCATACCTAAAGAATTAATGTTAAGAATATACTGTAATTTTGATGGGACCACTCAAAAGACAACATGGGATGAATATGTACTTGTTTATTGTGGGATATGTGATAATGTGTCTGTTTTAATTTTCATTTCCCTATAACATGTGATCCACCATGGTGAATTTTTTTCAGGGATAACTTATTCTACATATTTTGAGTTCTATGATAATAATTATTTATAATAAAGTGATAATCTAGAACCATCCTACTATATATTTAATTGAAATATATTTGTGTAAATAAAAAACCTAACCAACATAGACATCTCTGAAATGTGGAATTATAGAAGGCTGAAAAAATGATATTAATTCTATATTGAGAATATATTATGAATAACTCATAAAAATAATGGTCCTCTAATATATTGGATGAATTTTGGCCAAATTATATGCACAAAAAAACCTATATTTGAATGTTACCATATATATTACTCATTGAAAAGTCTTCCCATTTTCTATTGTAATTGGATCATACTAATGTTTATACAATTTGATCCCTACAATAGTAACTCCATTCATAAAATGATATGGACACTCTAAATGAATAAATTATAAAAAAATGAAATGATTATTATTAGAATAGATGGATTTTTAAATATATGAAATAGAATTATATGATCTATATTTTCAAAATAGTTGATTTAATGGGGACAAAAAATTCCTATTAAATATAAGATTGAATTTATTTAAAATTATTAATAGGCCACCAATTATATTATAGAAAAATTACATAATACAAATGGAGTAATCTAAAATATCATTAATTTTTTATCAACATGAAATTAATATTATATTACTTTTTTACAATTATATTATTAATTGAATAGGTTAATACTATATGATATTGGTGTGGGATTAGGCCATATAATTTATGAAATTTATAATTTAATTTATTGGCTCTATGGGGACCAATGTTGTTTCTTTTTATGACTTTTTAATTTTTAAAATACTCAATGTTTACATATTACATGTATTTAGATGAAAATAAATAATGGAAATCTTGTTTAGATTTACATGACATGAATATATTGGGACCCTGACAAAATCAATGAAAAAGGATAGAAATTATTCTTGAACCAACTCAATAATTATATTTCATTTAGTTTTTTTATCAATTCTAGAAGCTCAACTATTTGAAATTGATATGCTACCATCAATAGTGTTTGACCTCCAGAAATAATATTACAATATAATTCCACTTATCAATCTATTATTGGATTAGGAATAATTTGTAGATGACAAACCAAAATATCCCTTCCAACATGAACATCCTCTCTATTTATTCATGTCCTTAACATCATTATTTTTAGTGAGACATCTATACCCCTCCTCTATTAACAATATATTCATATTATAAGAACATATCAATGAATGAATTTTTTTACTATACATAGATTAACATGTAAAATAGGTTTCATTTATAATTTTCAATGTGAAAAAATTATAATGATATTAAATACTTTCCTAATAATAAGATAGCCAATCTATACCCAACATAGCAATTAATTCCATTTACGAAAGAACCATATAATTTTATGAAATACATTACCATAAATAGTGATAAAGTATGGATAAAATATATTTTGATCGAAAAAATTATAGCATTAATATATTTTAATTAGAAATCGTCCCCTAGACATTGAGGTGATTAATTCAGGTACATCATTAATTTCAATGATATAAATATATATTTAAATCACGAATCAAATTATATATTATCCATTCATTACTAAATAAATATAGTATTAGGTAAAATGACATTTGGTGTATTCTATTATTATCTCATGGTTCAATATACATTATATTTTCATATAGGGTTTGATGATTGATTTAAATATTCCAAATCACATATTCATTGATTAGTGAATTAATTAATATAATTCCATGATTCGTTTTAGCTAATTAAACATTCTATTAGTTATATATATATATATATATATTAAAAAATACATTTGAATCCCTTCATGGTTGAATATTTTTCCTTATTTAATTCCTTGATTATATTCCACATCATAATGATTATTTCATAAATATCTAATACACATCTTTATCTATTAAAAATAATTATTATTGTGTTTCGTTTCATTTTATTGATATGTGGGGTTGTGGACAATATTTAATTTTCATTATCAATTAAAATCTGAAACGGTATATCTACATTTCATTACTCATAAAACAAAAAATGAGATAAAGAGTAATATGGAAATTTCAGATCAAATTTTTCATCAAAACTCCCATTATTTTTAAATACCTAGTAAATATAAATTTTTTAAGACTCAAAATTGGTACACCCAAATTTTTTTAATTTTATTGTATATGTGAATGATGAATCCCCTAGAATAACTTTATAACATAGTATATTTTTCTTTATATAGTATACAAAATTCATTGTCCTTAAACATTATCTCTAAATAGTAATTCTTCCACATAATTTAATTTTTAACGGGAAATATTTCTAAAGAATTATGTTTTTAAAATATCTCTCTAGAAATGATCTTACCACCTATTAATTCATCATATTCCCCTCAAGAATACACCACAAATTTATATCTATTTCTTATTTATACATATATATAATAAAATTTTATGGGTATAAACATTCTACCATAACTTTAATATATTTAAGATAGGATATAATCATTTATTCTACAAGTGGATTGGTGTCAATGATCCTATATGCATGTGACAGAGGCTCCTTCTTGGCATACAAAAGAACCAAGATTGAATCCGGGAAGGGATGAATTTATGGGTACTATAGTAGCACTCTTGGAGGGCATTGTAATAATGGAAGAACTATAGCGGTGGTGACAATTTAGTGGTAGAGGCATTGTAGTAGAAACTGTTGCGGAGGCGGTACTATAACAACACGGGTTACTATAGAAATACAATTCACCGAAGGGCCTTTTGAGCCAAAAATGGGCTTTTGAGCCCTGTATTTGTGATTTCATGTCCTAATCCTATGGGCAATGTAATGGTCCCCTCTACCTAATTAGAGAAAGAAGTATTTTCTTTAAGAATAAAAATGTGGCTTCGGCACCAACCATTAAAAAAATATACAAGTGGATCGGTGGACCCACTTAATGATAGGGGATACCACCTCATGAATTTATTGATCACAATGTTTCCTTGATGTTTTAAAATAGGTCACTCTATTTGATAATGGATTTTATCTAAAAGAAACATAATTTTGGATTACATGGCTATGATATTATAAAACAAAAACCCAATATTGTTTAGCTGAACATGATAGAAATTATCTAATGGAAATTTTCTTTATCATAGTTCGTATTATTATTCACTGATATCTTTAGAATAACTATTATAAATTAAATAAACAGGTTTATTTAAAATAATATCATAATTTTAGTATAAAAATATGAATTGAAAATATTATCCGTATATTTTCATGGCACACATAGATGAATAATTTTTCTATAATTAAGGGTAAATGTTCAAAATATTTTATTATGTATTCAAAAATCATAACTATAATTTTCCTTAATACCAGTTGTTTATTTAGAGAAAAACAATTTACATTATTTTATGAATAATATGATCAACTAATAAATTTCAAAATCTAAGATTTGTAAGTTTTTTTGTGTTTTTTGAACCTCATAAAATATAGGAAATGTAATAGAATAACATTTATTTATGTAATCATTTATAACATTACATAAAACCTATGTTTGTTATACATTATTATTATCATAGTATTCATATTTTCATACTAAATTAGAAACATATGGGAAGGGTGAGATAGGACACTATCTAAGTGAATCAAATTGAGTGATAAAAAATTAATGAATAATATATTATCCCCATTGATAAAATATATGGAATCTATAATGTTGATTTATTTATAATTTTAAATATGACTAATTATTTTTTCACTAACATGATTAAATAAAATGGAAAGAATTTATAAACACGGATTAATCATAGTAAATAAAAGAATTTCAACAAATTAGAAATTAAACTAATTGGAAGATAATGAATAAATAAAAATTTAAAAATGTAAACCAATTAGAAATAAAAAATATAAAAAAATAACAATTTATGATGTTCTAGATAACTTTCCAGAAACTCTAAAAAGGATATTATATTTCAAACCATTTTCATTTAGATGATTTATTCTCTTTTAATCTAGAGCTATAGGTTATCCAAAAAATATATATCCATGGTATCAACATGTTCTAATCACCAGATCATATTTACTGAGATATTTAATAGTGTTTATTTTTTTTCTATGAACTTATTTGAATAAATGTCACATTCATGTGTCTATATCTTCAAAAACCTCATCAATAAATTACCAACTATTACACAATCCACATATAGACATTATTGAACATGAAGTTAATAATATACATCTTAATATCTACAAAATATCATTAATATTTAAATATTATTAAGAAAACAATTAAAAACTAAAGTAATGGATTTTATAATGAAAACATCATTAAAATTGATGTCCCCATTCTGAAGCTGCATACCCATGATTGCAAATCTCGTAAAAAATGATGTGTTTTTATATAAAAAATTACTAAAAAATATATTGTAATTAAAATTTCAGTACCTTTAACATCCTAGGAGTTTGAAGAAATGGACCACTCTTACATATAATCAATGTTAAAAAATTAAATAAAAATTTTGACTGATCGCTGATCTTGGTAGCGACTTATTAAAGGTAACCACCATGAAACCATTAATAATATGTAAAAAGATTTATAAAACATAGTGGGAGAAAAATTTCATAGTACGGGGTGTTAAAATCCAATGGACACCATTTTCAGAATTCATTTTGAATATTAGTTTTGAAAATTCATTTGAAAATATTTTGAAAAATACCATTCATATATTCCTTAAAAATCCACTAAAATTACTTTTTCTTTTGAAAAAAAATATTTTGAAAACACTTTTCAACATATAATACCAATTTAAAACTCCTTTGAATATCCTATAATAACATGATTTGAATATGAATTTAGAAATAGTTACGCATTTCAAAAAATTAATAATAATCGTTTGAAAATGCATGAACTTTCTAAAATTCTATAAATCTATTGAAAATAGTATTGGTTTTTAAAAAATTATAATGATTGTAGAAAAAACTTATTCTTTGAAAATAATTTAAATCAACCTAGTGATTAATTAGAAAATATTTATTAAGGTATTGAAAACAACATAATGGTTTCTCTTTAAATAGTTAAGGCTATTAGGGCCTACCCACATTCCATAGGAAAGAGAGTACTCCCCACTCCCCTTTTATGTTTACAATTCCTACATGCCAACTTGTATAAAAACATTTCAATCTTTTATCACTCATATATATACATTTCTCACTTGAGTTTTTCTCTATAGAAACATAACTATTCATTAAATACACACACACATATATATTTATATATTAGAATATAAATATTAAAAAACATAGAAAATAAAAAGTTAAATTTGGTACAACCAAATCACATAATATTTAAATTTTGAATAATTACACGGATTATTTATTTTCATTAATGTAATTTAATAGTCCTTCATCATATCATAAAATACATTTTATTGAATAAGGACACAATGTTATAAATTATACCATTTAAAAATTATCCTTGAAAAATTAATTTTCCTAATTTAAAATATGATTCTTTTACAAATACCTATTTGGGTAAATATATGAACCCTTCACATAAAATAAAACCAATTATAGATTTCTATTCATAGTAAATAATTGATAAATAATTTAATAAATAAACAATTTTTTAATTCACATAAAATAATAAAACATAACATTATTAAGTAATAAATTTCATCCTCGAATAACATAAAAAGACAATAAATCGTTAATGATCATAAACTAGATTCATGGAGAATTTTTATGTATATGAAATATTACTTATTTAAAATCAAAAAATTATACTTAATTCTGTATATATATATATGTGTGTGTGTTTGTTTATATATATAAAGACATAAAAAGTATAAAACCATTAAAACCTTGAGAATACTATATTTATCACATAAAAATATTAACAGAAAATAATTATTTAATTGAATGATTTGTTTATAGAGAAAATAAAAGTAATTGTAAAATTACTTTTTTCATATAAAAATTTGATATATATATATATATATATTATTTTACATTCATGAAACAAATATATAATTTTAAAATTAAAATTTTATGAAACACATAAAAATTAAAAGTTTAATATTTTATTAAAATAATTATTTCATCCTTGCTCAACATGAAAATATAAAATTGAGTAAGAAAGTGATTTTAATTGCTTATTCTTTAAAATAATTCAATAGTAACCTAATTTTTATGTATATATATCTACTTACACATATCAAAATTGTGAAAATACTTACGTAAGTATAAATTGAATGTAATTTCATAATTATAAATGCTTGCTTATATGATTGAAGAGGTGAAACCTGAAGATGTACCTATAAATACATATGTACATAATTATAAACATGAAATTAGAAGTCTTAAAATTAAATGATCTTGAAAATTCAATAAATCATATATGTATATATCTTTGAATAACATAACTTTTATAGTATATACATATATAATAATACAATAATAAATTACTTATAAAATATTAATGTAAATATTCATAGAGATTGAAAAATAATACTTAAATATGTATGAAAATATAAACAAAAAATTAAATATATATATATCATGAATTTACATCCTAAATATTCAGATAATGAAATTATATATATATATATATATCATGTAATTTGAAATAGTTTTTGTCATAATGAATCTTCCCCTTACTATTTTATGGAAACTGAAGGGCAGCATCATATCCAAAGTGAAGAAGGATGTAACCTTCTACATTAATGAGTTGGGTGACAAAATCGATGCAAGGGGAGAGATAGAGGAGGGGATTCTTCTTGTGTATTTAAACTGAGAAGTTTAGTGCTACCTATGAATGAATATATATATATATATATATACACACACTAATGGTCAGTAGCTTCTGAGGGACACTGGATTCAAAAAATAATAATTTATTTTGATTGACAAAAAGAGGTCGGTTTTGTTTAAGATCAAATGATGAATCTATTTATATATTTATGAAATTAACTTGAAAATGATTCTTTGAGAATAATTGAACAGTTCTGGTTTTTATGTTGAGATCTGGAGAAAATATGATGAAAAATTGACCCTTTTTATTATATTGTAAATATGTTGATCCTATTTTTGTTTTTATGAGGAGAAAGTAGGTCAATGAGTTCTTTTGAGGAAGATAACTATTGTCATGGAATTCCAAGGATGTTTTCAACAATTATGGGATTAGATGGATTTTGAATCGTGTGGATGGAACCAACATCAGATGTAATTGGGGTGGTCGTCAGAGGGGCCTATGGTCACTAAGGTGTTGTTGTAGCTTCGACATTGATCTATGATTTTCGTCAATGATGTCCGATGGGTGTGAAGTGGGATGTTCAATGGTTGAAGAGGCATGTAGGGATTGGTGTCAGCTATCTAGCAGTGTCTCAAGGAGGAAGATGACACCACTTCTTTATCATTTATCATTTTCATTTATTTTTGTTTTGTTTTTGTTTTTGTAAAGGAAATATATATAAATATATATATATATATATTGTCAAATATTTTTGTGATAAATAAGACAAACATAATTATTATATTTGATTTTAATAAATTTCATCCATGTTATTTTACATTAAATAATTATTATTATTATTATACATATAATATTTTTTTGAATTTTTTATTATATTTTAATAATTGAAATTAAATTATTTTTTATTAACAAGTACCAAAATCATTATTCTTTTATAATATTTTACAATAATGTTTTTAATAATTAGTATCTTATATATTATTACTCAAATAATAAAATTTCAAATAATTCAAATCTATTAAGTATTTTAATATATGAAATGATATGTAACTGAAAATAAACCAAATAATGTAATTAATATTTTTTATGAAATAATAATTAAATATATTCAACAAGGGATTATATATACACTTGATAAGTAGTTATATAAAATTCTAGTAAAATATTGTTTCGTAAAAAATAGTATCATATTAAAAACATATAATATTAAAAAATGTTCTTTCTGATAAAGTTTTATTAAGTAATTAATGTCATATTTTAGTTTATTTCATGGTAATAAAATAACTTAATTCAGAAAAATGAAATTAATATAATTTCATTAATCTTATATATATATTATTTTGAGGAAATAAATGTGATATTTTATATTTCATCTCATTTTATCAACAATATCTATCATTATTAAGGAAATATATGTAATTTTTTGTTATATTATAATTTTTATGTTTTAAATATAAAACAAATTTACACATAAACATTTATCAAAGATAAACTATGCTTCAATATTTTGAGGTGTTACACTGATAATAATATGATGATACACCAATTTTACACCATTCCATAAATTTCAATATCATCCATTCAAAATATTCCTCATCCAAATTCCTAAAATATTTTATAAAAAAATTAATTATCATATTCAATAAAATATTGGTTCTTCTAGATGACAACATAATCAAATCACTTTCTTCTAGTGATTTTAACTGAACATTTCATCGTAGTGATTGCCCATTCTTAAATAATTGTATTTATCATGTTAGTTAAAAAGTACATAAAACCAAAATATACAAAATGTATATAGAACACTGAAAATGTTAAAGTAAATTTTATTTATGTTGAGTTTATTTTTATTTTCCAAATAAATAATAAAAAATTACTCTTCTGAATAAACCGTCTTCCAAATTTTGACCATCACAATACATGAATGAAAGGGAATATTTCTCTAAAATATATAAGAACTTATCCCAATAATTTCCATAAATAACCCATGTATATAACATATTAGAAACTAAAATCTAATTTTTATGAAACACATAGGTTTAATAGAAACAAATCACCCCTTTATATAAACACACCACCATTAAAAAAATGAAAAACTTAAACAAATAGAAAAAATACCATTGTTGTTGAATTATTCCCTCTTTAGAATTTTCAAAAGTAATCACACAAATAAGAGTTATATAAAATTAATGAATAGTATGAGATATATTTGGTAATATAAAAAATTAGATTAACATCGTTGAATTTCATTAATTGTTACACAGCTTATTATATGTCATAAAAACGTGTGGGTAAATTTTAATTGTGTTAAAAAAACCACCTCATAAGCTCTGTTTAATCACCATGGTTTCTTTTTTAACCCCTAATGAAATAGAATAGAAACAATTAAAGCTCTCTTTATAATTTAGGATAAATAAATAGTCTGATGAAAAATAGTGTATGACAGGAATAAAAGAGATAAAACTTCGATAAGTTATCTTCTAATACCTATGATATATCATTTTAAAAATAAAATATTTAAAGAATGGTTATTTTAAATATTTATTAACATCTGATAAATTTTTTAGAAAATATAAATCTATGTGTATGAGTTAATTAAAGAACATACCAACTACCTATATTTAGATTAATTTGTCAATAAATAACATCCGAAAAATTGAATAAAACAAATATTATGTGGATAGGGTTAAGTGCATTATAAATTACATATAAAAGAAATTAAAATCTAGTTAACTACTCATATGTGTATAGTTATATAGGATAATAAAGAAATCAATCAATAATAAGAGTAACCTCAAAAAACCAAATATTTAATTCATAAAAAAGAAAAGAAAAATTTCAGAAAAAATATGGCTTACTTCAGAAAATGTATGTGTGTGTTTAAAATAGATGTGATAATAAAATAATTTGTAAAAAATAGTACCACTTTAGATGTATAAATTATTTTGAATAATAAAATTTTGGTTCAGTGTAATCGTTAAAAATTTCCATATTTACTAAAACAAAATTTCCAATATCAAAAACACAATATTTTATATTTCATAAAATAACCATATACTCAAATTTCAAATTTCTCTTTAAAAAAGAGAAAAACATCACCATATTGATCCAACAACTACCTCTAGACATTCATCCACAAACAAAAATCTTACCATTTTATTACATTCCATGTTATTGAATGTAATTTATTAGAAATCGAACCACAGTTTCCAGATTAAAAAACAATAACCATATTTCACCTTTATATATGTAGAACAAACCATTTTTAGATATCCATATTCCAAATAAAAGGATCTTCCACATGGGGACCATTTATAATTAGTGAGTTTTCAAATTCCTCCATAACATATCCTGAAAAAAAAATATAACAACCACAAAAATTCCAACCCCAAATACAGTGTTCAAATATGAAATAAACCATATAACAACAAGTCCAGAGTGTAGATACCAAAACAACCCTAAAGCAATAATAATTTCAACCAATATGGGTTCTTATATAATGAGATAATCTATTAGAGCTTGGTGGGAGAATAAAATATGGGGGCATATTCATGAAGTGAACTAAGAAGGGAACATACCTACATAAATACAAACAATTCAGAAAACCTCTATCATCATGGTAACTAATTGTAAACAATAATTTTTAAAATATTTACTAAAATACCATGCATCACTAAAAATGATGAAATTATGTCAATAATATGAATTAATTTCCAAAATAGATAGACTAACACTACATATGAATGTACTGATGTGTAACTATAAAATGATACTAGAAAATAAAAACCCATATATAGTAGATAATGATGATTAAGAAAATAATTAACGAAATTGAGTCCATCTCTACCCCACCTATAGAACCATCCCAAGATACCAAAAATACCTCAACATTCATATCTAAAATGGGATCATACAAAATTGGTTTTACATTATGTTAAGTGTAGGAAAATTACCATTATACTCCACATCAAACACAAACAGAAACTTTATTAAACATTATAATGTAGACATGATATAGGGATCAAAGTGTTGCATTGGGTAAAAAGAGGTGCACTGAGAGGTGGATGATCCATAAAATGGTAAAAAGGACTAGAAATTATTGGTAAACGAATCACTGAGATTTGGAAGAGGATCCTTGGCTGTGAATTGTTAGTAGAACCATCTCAGCCAAAAATAACCACAAAACCAACTATTAAGAAGGTCAAACGGAAAGATCATTAAGAGTATAGAGAGCGATATATAAATTCATGGTAATGAAAAAAATGAACATTTATGAGATAATTACTATCATGTTCATTGAGTTTGGAAGTTTTTATTATTTCTAATAAAAATGTTAACATCTCTTATAATTTTTATTCAGTTTCTTCTAGAAATATTTAATGTACTCAATGAAAATTTTAACCCCATTTTAAATAAATAATTTTACCCCTTTCATAAAGAGATTTCATTTTCATGAAATTGTGAAATAATAACAAACACTAATGATCCCAAAGTATTGTTCATACCAATCATTTTTTTAATATATTCAAATCTATATGAAACTAATGGTTTAGTAAATATAGTATCACAATGATATTATGTTATGATAAAATTGTGAATATTAACTTTATTGGACTAATTTTCTCAAATCCATTTCATTCATGTTTTATCAAGGCATGAATGCATATATAAATTATTTAATGGTAATCTTGAGATTGGGAGTTGAGTTTTGGACCTCCAATGGTTTACCATGTTGTGGTGGTGGGTATGGTGGAGTTCATGGACTTTTTTATAGCATATTTTCTTGTTATAATAGCCATTTTCAATCTTCACACCCCATAGGGTCTGAAACACCCATGGTGGAAGTCTTTGTTCCAATAAAATTCACCTATGTAAAATTGTGAAGGGCACAATTCCCACAGTGAAGGGAATGATTCCAATGGTGGTATTATGACTTTTTTTATTATGGATAAAAGAATTCATTCCAAATTGGTGGAAATGGTGATGAAAATCTCTCTTATATATTTTCCTTATAAGAAATGGGATGTTAGACAAGCCTAATTGATAGGAATTGTGGTTAATGAAGGGGGATTTGATATATAGTCAAGTTGTATAAAGGGTTAAAAAAATGGTGAGAGTGGTTTCACCACACCATGGTAATAGATTGGGTGAGTAAAACAATGATTAAGTCCTCTATGTTCTATATGGATCATCCATAGATGTTTTCTAGTTTTTTGAAATGATGTCTACCAAAAAATGGCGCTTGACATGGTTTTGGTAAAATTTGATAATATTATATTATAATAAAAACGTTTTTGGGTATATAAAAATTTATAGTTTTTGAGATGTTTGAATTTACATTAACAAGTAAATTACAACCATTTTCTTTACCTCTAATCTAAGGTGATTGAATTTTTGGTGTTATTTATAAATTAGGGTTTCCCCTCCCCCCTTAGTTTTAATTTTATTTGATTTATTTGAATCACATGAATTCTTAAACCCTCTTAGTTCCACTAGTTCTATTTTTTAAGTATTCAAAGAACTTGGTTTTTAGGATCTAACTCAATTGATTTTATGTAATATTTTCTCATCTTCTTCATTTCCTTTTTTTCCTCTTTCTCCTCAGAGGTTTCTATGGTAGGGATTCCCTAATTTTTGATAATATATAGTTATCTTATGATAGTGTTTCATAATTGTTAGGATTTGAGAAGGGCCCTTTTGAGTTTAGATGAGGTTTACCCTAATTAATTTTCTCTTGAGAATTCATTCCATGAATGATATATATCAATGTTGTGGATTTATAAACTCATATTTCCTCTTTTGTAATTAATATGCATTAATGGATTTCTAGGATTCCCTATAAAAATGTTACCATATTATTACTCTGTATTTTTTATGTGGTTTCATGGGTATTCATGGTTTATGGGGAGACATAATAACATATAGTAGAATAAATTTAAGGAAGAATACATTTAATGATGATGATAAACTCATTAAGGGGATTTGATAAGGGAACTTGAGTATCATGTGCCCCATAGGTTTTTCATAGTATTTTCCATGTATTTAATTTTATTTATCTTTCCATTCAATATTAACTTTCTTATTTTGGATACCATTTAAGAACCATGACATCATCATAGTCAGATAATTATTTTATATTCATAATAAGGAATGTAATTCTACAAATTTTAATACAATAATTACATTATTTATTGATAATTATTTATCTACGTTATATATATTTAATGATTTTTCCATCGAAGAGTGTGTATTGATTTTTTTATTAAATTTTTTTCCTTAAAAAAGGGTAAATTTGTTCCATATAAAATGTAATTAATGGGAACATGAATGAAATGTTAAGGTTTTGAGTGAATGGTTAAACTATAGAACAAGGAAATATATAACTATTCAATTTTTTTTTAATGTTAAATTTGAAATGAAATAAATTAGACAGTTATTATATATATAATGAGGTGATGGAATTTATTGGTAAGTGGAATATTGATAATGATTAATTATCTAATTTAATATTTATGAATAAAATAAATAATTTTAATGATGAATTAATGATTTGAAGAAAAGTATGGGATGATGAATATGTTTACATGGGTAAATTAATGGCCAAAATAATTTACTATAGAAGGAAATTGGTATATATTTTCATTACTGTTGATATGGGAAATATAATGTAGTTATTTGATTGGTTTTATTATACTATGAAATCGATTAATCTATTTCCTATTTCTTTTTGAGGGGAGTGAATTTATAGTGCATAGATTGCACATGGTTACTTTTATGTGATTAAAATAATAATGGTAATGTAGTTCATCAAAGGGAAATGATGTGATGGAACATTATGGGATGTGGTGGATCAATGTAGGTATGTCTATATAGGTTTTAGAGGCTTTATGTGCAGTATGTTGTGTAGTGGAAGGGCCTATAAGTAATTAATATGATAATAAATTGTGGGGGCCAGTAGGATAGAAGGAGTATTTGAGGATGATGTCCTCTACGTTAAAAATACCCTACGGTGAAATGGTGGATATGGATATGTGGTCTTGGGTGGGGGATATACATGAAAGGGGGTGGGATAATGGTAGATACATTTGTGTTTATATTAACATAAAAATGTATTATTGTATGGGTGGATATGTGATGATTCTATTTTAAATATATGGTGATATAGTTTTGGATCTGGGGTGATGAAATTATTGGTGTATAGTGTTATAGAATTTGGTGCCGGTATAGTGGTTATAGTTTAGAATGTTTTACTATGGGAATGTGTGTATTCTCTTTAGTTGTGGAAAGGGAGATGTTTGATGAATGATAATTGAAATTTTTTCCTTCTCATACACCTATTCTTTTATTGAGAGGTTATCCTATTTTCATGGACTGTCTTCTCTCAGATGAGGTAATGGACAACAATGTATCGTGCCCTTCCATCCTCAAGGTGACGGAGAGATAATAACCCTCGAGTCCCACCATCAGTAGGCCCCAGAGTGGATAATAGCACAAAGGGTATAGAATCTCACATAAATGGAATTCATTACCCTTTTTATAGAACATGATCGGGAGATAAGATAGTACAGCCCATCAACACCAAAGACTAAAGATAAAAGTAAACCCATGAATCCATTCCTATATACAGGTTCAAAATAAAAATTGATAAACGTTATGAAAAAACACCCATAAGAAATCTAAATAGATACTACAACTATCCTGAAGCCGATCTAGTAAGGTACAGCACGGTTCTCAAAGTACTCCTGGAAACCAGAAAATAGCTTTTACATATGTAGGGTGAGCATAAAAGTATAACCATTAGGGAAGCTAGAGCTACTAGTGAAAAAGTGAGGGAACATACTAATGCCCATGTGAGAAAATTTTAGAACCACAAGCACCTACTAAGGAATAATAACCAAACCAACCTCAACAAGGCTCACTCACCCATGTAACACAAATGAATTAAAGTAGTAGTATAAGAAGATCAACATTTGGGTACCCCGAACACCCCTTCCCCACTGGTTAACTAATGATTCCTAACAATCTGACATATTGACATTTCCTCTCTTCCCACACACAGTCCCACTACCTCAACATGCCCGCATACACCTGGGCCTCAAACCACACACTGCCATTCCCACTAAAACCCGGGCCACAACAACCATTTCCACACTCGAAATCACCTAGGCCAGAACAACCCCACACAACACCCGAAGACACTAGGTCTACATCCCGAAGATACACAGGGAGACTTACCTAGCCTGCAAATACCTGATCTAGTGGACTAAAAAAACCCTAGCATGATGAATCTTGGACTATGGTAAGTGTCAAGACATAACAGGTTTCCTAGATACACCTGAGAGGAAAGATTTGGAAGATGGTGTGGGGAATATAATCACTAACCGGTCATCCATCATCCCACTGGGATATTGGGAAGGACACCCTCCCCCATGAGATGGAGGTGTTCAGAACATAGTGCTCAAAAAAGGTGGTGTGGGTATAGAAAACACAAGGAATATATATATATAAGAACCCTTCCTCAACCTGCTTGTTCCACATGAACAAACTACAAGCCCACACCAGAACCTCTTTTGTTTCTACTCCTACCTGCACAACCGCACAACAGCCACTGCCAAGTCATAACCCACCCCCTTTTTGTTCAAAATCCATTTTTTTATACAAGGGGGTTCAATTAAAAATTTATTCCAACACTACCAGGAAACTGACAACTGTAACCACACTAAGAAACCAACAAAACCAAACTAGAGTCCCACTTCACAATATCACAAAACTAGACATGAAATTCAACTGCACACCCCTATTCGACTACCACCAAAGATAATTATTCAAATTAAAACTGCCCATTATTTCTCCCACAACATAGACATTCAGCCCCACTACCCAAACAAATTACCAATACAGTCCCACTGCCTAATGATTCCACAACCACACCGCAGTCCCACTACTCAACGTCTCTTTTCAACCACAACACAACAGAAAGGCAGTTCAGCTGCCTAAAAGTTCATCCATTCCAGAATGATTCAATCTCTCAAACAGAAATACCAACACCCCCCCCCCCACCTCCATGTACCACCCCACATACCAATCCCACAGAACACAAACCAGAACACACAACACATAACCACTACCATCAAACCAAGAATGTTCTAATTAAACTGAAAAGGGTTAATTAATTTCCATTTTAATATAACCATGGTGATCATAGAGCTGGTTTGATCATGGGGAATAAATTTTTTTAACTGAGTGTATGTCATTAATCTGATTTCATGTTATAGCCTTTTTATTTCAAATCACCATATAGATGATATCGTATTACCAGTGTGCAAGAAAATTCCATCAATGGTCATGATTTTTAGAAGGCATAGATCCTCAATATTCCAAAATAATAATCAAAGATAATAAGTAAAAAAGGTGATCAAACATCAATCCACACCCTCCCCATTATTATACTTATACAAGTTATCTTTTGATCATATTAAATTATATGTTAATTATAATGTCTATAAGAGTATCTAGTTAATACTTACATGGAACCATTAATATTCCCCCCCCCCCCCACACGATGTACAATTGAAGTGATTAAAAATAAAAATACCTACATGGATGATCAATGATCGAAGTTCCTTCTTGTTCCAAGAACATGGCATAGCGCAACTTGCCAGAAAAACTCCAAGGATGATTGAGAAGATACCCAGCATGGGTACACGACTCGTCTTCAGAAGAAGTCTCAGATACACCAAGAGAAAACTAAAGGAGGAATGAAGGGAGTATATCAGCTTTAGAAGATGCCATATCCTAATATCAAGGAGAACATTTTGATGTACTTAAAAGTTGGATCGTGGCATGACCACGTGGTATGGTGGTTTCACACATTGGAATTAATTTGTATTTAATAATTCCCCTCATTAATGGTGGATATAGACTAGTGGACAGATGTCAGTTGGTAAATTAAATTTAAACCGAGAAGAACACATAACAGCTACAAAACTGGGAAAAAATAGAAAAATGGGCTAGGGGGTATGACTTATTTGGAGAGAAACCATAACTATGCCACCATAAATAGTGTGACTATAACGGAAATATGTTGACGGTGCCACCGTATCGGTGGAACTATTTTCTGGAACCGAGTTTTTTAAAAAACACCCAAAGATAGCTACTTTGATCCCCAAAAACACTAGGACAACTGAATTTTCCCAAAGGAAATGCCCAATGACATCTAGTACATTACATAAGATACACATCAAACTATTCTCTTCCCTGAGAGTCCAAAACCAAACCATAAGAGGGAGAGTTTGAACAACCATCTCTTAAGATACCTCTTAGGGATGAACCGCCCTAAGTTGAAAACTAGAGGGGAAACCCTCAAAATATAGGAACTCCTCTTTCATCTATCCCTAAAAAACTGTAGAAATAAATAGTAACAACACAAAAACCAAATGTCACACCATACACATAGATGAATTAGGGAGATCCTTCCTCTATATCATGATATTATCTATTATAGGCATCATTGACTTGCCCTCATGTGTTTAATCGTATCCACAATAATGTAACTCAATTAGGGATTTGGTCATCCCCCTAACCATAGGTAGGAAATTTTACATAAAAATAGAGAATAGGGAAACAATTTATCATACAACAAGAGAGGCTAAGCATTACATCATAAGAAAGGGTCAAAGAAACCGCAAGTGAAAAAATCAGAATAGCTCTGGGTACTAGGCACACATATGTGTGTCGCATTCCTAGGTAATCTCTTCGAGGCCACCATGTCTCCAAAGTACATGACCCAATGGAATTGTCCATAAATGAAGAACCTTATCCTTACAATCCAAGATCATCATTGGCTACTCCACAAATGTTTCATCATTCTCGATATCCAAGTCTCCCCAATATAGGATGTGGGAGTCATCGTGAAGATACTAACAGAGCTAAGAGAAATGAAATAAATTTTGGATACTTTCCAAATGAGGTTCTAATTCCAGCTGGTACACCACCTCGACAACATTTCCCAACACCTCGAAGGGTCTGATGATCTTGGGGGAAATCTTAATCCCCCTGCCAAACCTCTGCTATCCACACTGATGGGAGAACTTTAAGAACACGTGGTCCCCAAAGTCAAACTACAAGGGTCTCCTCCTATGATCGGCATATGACTTCTTCTAGTCATGATCTACCTTCATCCTTTCTCACACATGATGATCCTTCTCCGTTGTGCTCTGCACTACCTCTGGGCCAAGTACACCTACCTCCCCAAACTATGTACATCACATGGGTGAATGACATGGTATTCCATACAAGGCTTCGAACGGTTCCATGAAAATGGTAGATTGATATATATTATTGTTTGAAAACTAAAATAGGGGAAAGTGTCATACCCATGATCCACCGTATTCCAGAACACATGCTTGAAGCATATCCTCCAGCGTCTGGATGGTCCTCTCTATTTGCCCATCTGTCTAAGGGAAGAATGCAATGAAAAGGCATAACCAGTTACGAATAGCATGATGTAACCCCTACCATACTCGTTAAGTAATGTGTGTATCCCAATCCGACATGATGGATCCTAGAATTCCATGCAGTTTCACCACATCTCCCATGTACCTTTGTGTTATGGCATCCACTACACTTAACTCCTTAATCGCTAAGAAGTTAGATGATATCATCTATCGGTCCACCACTACCCAGATGAAATAGCCACCTCCCCCAAACCTAGGTAGTCATGTGATGAAATCCATTTAGGATTCATCCCACTTCAACTCAGGGAATTATAAGGTTAGAGAAATAAAATTAGGAACATGGTGTCTAGCTTTCACCTGACGACACGCGGGCCACTTCCCCAAAAACTCTCCCACTGCCCACTTTACTCCAGGCCACCAAAATTGACTTCTCAAACCCCGGTACATCTTGGAGACTATTGGTTGTACCACCAAGGGTGAGTTATGGAACTCACTGAGAAATCAATAAAACATAGCCATTGGTACAAACAGCTTCCCATGGAACAACATCAAATTCTGACAATCCTTTGACCATCCCTCTATGGAAACCCCCTGGATTACATGATGACACATCAATTCATCCTCTGAGTCTCCCAACTAAGACTCCTCCACCATTCATACCAAGGAAGACTACACTATCATTTGATGTAGATATCCTCTACCATCATCCACTCTCAAGCCTATTTGTAAATCAGCCAACTAGTCTATTAGCTTCCAAGCATCTGCGGACTCCCAAACTACATCCTTCTGTGACTTCCTACACAAGTAGTCATCCACCACTTTCCCATTTCCTGAGGTTTAGGACATCTCAAAGTTTTGGCCTTAAAGAAAATCCATCCACCTCCACTGCCACATGTTCAAGTCTCAATAGGAGAAGACATACCCACACTCTTGTGATCTGTGAATACCACGATGTGTTCTCCAATGAGGTAATGCCTCCATAAAATCTAGATGAACAACACTACTTATATTTCAAGTTTTTGGGTGGCATAGTTACATTCATGATGATGTAACTGACTACACCCATAAGAGATCACTCTCTGTTGTTGCATCAGTACGCAGCCCAGTCCTAGATTGGAAGCATCATAGAACACTTCGAACATCACCCCTTCCTCTGGAAACCTCAGCACCGGGGCACTGACCAGCCTCCCTTTAATATTAGTGAATGTTTTCTGGACCTTCTCACTCTAAATGATTGCTTGGTACTTTCTGAATAATTTTGTCAACAGAGCTGCAACTCGAGAGAATTCAGGAACAAACCTCTGTTAGTATACCGCCATACCCAAAAAACTACAAACCTCTACAATGTTCTTGTCTACTTCCCAAGAAACAATTTCTTCAACCATCGATGGTTCCACTTATATTACATATTGGGACACCGTGTGTTCAAGTAAGTGAACCTATCATGTCCATAAAATTCACTTAGACAACTTCTCATAGAGCTGGTGGTGTTATAGGACCTCCAAAACTATCTTTTAGTGCTTGACGTGATCTTCCTCTAATCATTTTTAGATCAAGATGTCGCCGATGAACACAACCATGAAAAGGTCCAGATACTTGCACAAAACAGAGATTATGAGTACCATGAACACAGTTGTTGTGTTCATAAAGCTAAATGACATGACCATGAACTCAACATACCCATACCTTCACCTGAAAGCATTATTTGGGATTTCATCCTCCATCACCATCAACTGGTGATATCCAGAATGCATGTCATTCTTAGAAAACCATCCTGCTTCATTCAGCTGGTCAAAAAGGTCATCAATCCTCATGAGGGGGTAACAATTCATAACCTTCACCAGATTAATTATCCGGTAGTCTATTCACATCCAATGACCATTGTCTTCCTTCTTTGTGAACATGATTGGAGAAACCCATAGTGGCACACTAGGTAGAATAAACTCCTTCTTCCTCAGGTCATCAATTTGAATCCACAACTCCTGCATCCCATAAGGTTCCATATGATAGGTATCCATAAAAAACGGATGGGAACCTTGTTGTAAGCCTATCCCAAAACCAAAATCACATCGAGGGGGTAGAGTCACAACCTCTTTGGGGAAGATGTCCAAGAACTCACTAAAAATCCCCAGAACATCCAACATATTTGAGTCTTCTGATTCCACTGAAAACTCGACTAAAAAGTTATAAAAGGGGTCCACACACCATTTTCCCTCTTCGTAACCCCGCTCACCAACAAAAATACACACATGCATCTCATATCTGAGAACACAATCCTTCTTTAGAAGTAGTCGATGACATAGTACAGAGAAAACAGCCAGTCGATGCCTAGGATGACATCGTAGGGCTACATTTTTAGTAGAAGAAGATCCCCACTAGACTGATGTGGTTGTAACGTCAATCTACATCCTCAAAAAACATCGAAGAGGCTACTCTAACCTCAAATTGGAATAATCCACAGCAGGGAATGGAAAGTCTCTCTATGTATAAACCTAAGGCATGGTCTAGAATGGGTGAAACAAAGGAGTTTGATCCTCATAAATCAAACATAGAACATGTAGGAGTACTAAACAGACTAATTGTACCTCAAAAAACTTCTGGACCTCCTAGAACAGTCGTATCTATGGTGTTCAACTTCCCTTTCCCAACTTGTATGCCCCTAGGCTGTCATTCTCCTCCCATACCATGCCCTATTCAAGGTCCCTGAGGAGCACATTGAGTTGACCCTTCTCTGGTACTGTTCTCCCTCTGTAGAGTGGGATTTCATAACCCCTGTTGTTGGAATAGACTGGCTAGAAATTGCTGCTACTGAGGTGGTCGTTGAACTTTCCCACCCCCAATGTATTACACTAATACATGGCACTAACTTGGAAGACTCTCACAACAACTAATGATTAGGAATCTCAGACCTAGGCCCATGGAGAAAGGGTGAGGATTGGGAGATTGAAACTAGAAATGTGAAGGCCAACCCCTAGCTGGACAAAACCTAGAAGGTTCTGACACTGGTGGCCTACTGCTGACGTCATTTCCCTTTGACAAACTTGGTTGTCTCCCTTATCATGGAACACCTCCCAGTGTGTGCATCATCTTCCCTACTTCAGCATTCTTTTAAACTTCTATGTACATCGGCAGAGTGAAAGGCGTAACAACATATTGAAGAGAAGGTCATACTACCTCCCCCAAGCTTCTTGCCTACGACTCTTCATCCGGGAAGAGGTCTAGTGAAAAAACCAAGTAGATCCTTGAACTTTCTCCCTCTTTTCCTTAATAACATACTCCCTTTCTAGAGTGAGAGAATCTCTGACACCTTTACATCCTTCATCGTCGAAGAACATAATTCTGCTCAGATCTTCTTTTTTATAACTCCCCAACCCTATTTACCTTGATTCGGTGCATTATTACATAATATTGGAAAGATCACAAGTGATCAAGTCTCGAAAGACCGAATATTTTAGTATCCTTGAATGTACTAGATACATAAATAAGTTTTACATTATATCATGAAATTTAAAAAAACAAAATTGTGTTCCCTTTAAACATACTCATATCCTTTGTCCTATCCGAGCAGGTTAATCAAAATATACTTCTTCAAATCATGGGAAAAAAGAAACATAAGAAATTGGTGATCTCAGTTGCTCGGTAAGGATAACAATATAGTGAAAACTATTATAAATATTCATAAACATTATAGGAAATGTTTAGGACTAAAACAAAATCATTTTAAACTAAAATTCCGCATAATATGGAAAAGATAAATCAAATAATTCTATTTAATTATTCACATTGATATTCTACTAGTAGAATAATTACATGTAATATCAATATCTGATTTCATAATGATGGAATGCATAATTTCGGACATCATAAAAATATAGTCAAGGCCTCGTGCCATGATTAAAAAAATATTTTCTCAAGGCCTTATACAATGACACTAGTTTGTCTCATTAAATGTAACGCCTTGACCTCAGTGACCCAGAGTCGGTGCATTATTACATAATATTGGCATGATCACAAGAAAGATCAAATCTCGAAAGACCGATTGGTTTAGTAGCCTTGGAAACACTAGATATATTCATAAAGTTTTACATTACATCATAAAAATGAAAACTACAACAATATAGTCTCCATATTCCACACTCATATCCCCACATACTATCCCTGCAGGTTATTCATAAATTACTTCTTCACATCCTGGGAAAAATAAAACATAGAAAAGGGGTGAGCTCAAATGCCTAGTAAGAATAACAATATAGCATAAACTTTCATAAATAAGAATAAACATTTAAGAAAATGTATAACTTAAAACAAAAGCCTTTTAAACTTGAACTTCAATATAGTATGGAAAAAATAAAATGAAATAATGTCATTTACTTATTCACATGGATATTCTACTAATCGAATAATCACATGCAATATCAATAACCACTTTCATAATGATGGAATGCATAATGCCAATCTTTCATAACCACATAGCCAAGGCCTCGTGCCAAGACTACAAATAAGATTTTTTCAAGGCCTTGTGCCAAGACACTAGTTTGTCTCATGAGACCTACCGATGTATCGAGGAGCTATAGCGGGCTCCACCTGTCACATATTAAGTCCAATGCATTCCCATATGAAAAGGTTTAAACATAACATAAACATTCGTATTAAAACTAACATATGAAATGTCAATACTTTCACCATAAACTATTAATGGTATAAAAATAGCACATCCACATTCAAACATATCAAAAAACCTTCAATACAATATATAAGTCTTGTATCATAATAAATCAACTTCAAATAAGCATAAAATCCATCAAAGGATGTTGACATAGATGAAATCAAAACTCTTTTTAGAGAAATATCTCTTTCTATTTTGAAATCCTTTAAGAGTCATATATTTATAAAATAAAAAAAATTCGTTGAAAATATTCTTATAAGCTTGTAAGGGAATCGTTGATGATTTTATAACGTCAGAAAATAGCTGCACCCGTCGTATAAGTTAAAAAAACATTCTTACCTTAATTTTTTCGAAAAGGTTAAAAAGCACCTTGTTTGGAACACGATGGAAAGATTCCTTTATAAACGTCATATAAAAAGTAAAACAAGGGTATAAATGACATTAACCCATATTCTAGTAAATAGTAAAAATGTTTTGAAACTCATTTTTAAGCAACATGGATGTGGATGATAAAGAGATCCCAGTAGATTATTACGTATAAACAACCTCAGATAATGAAGAGATTGTGAAATAAACCCTTACCTTATACTTTTCCTTGGTTGGGGTAGGTTAACCTCATATATAATGGTGAAATAATTGTTATTAAATTAAAAAAGAATCTTATACATTAATATGATATCATTTATGATCTTTTAACATTGATTTGTTAATAATATCTTAGTATTATCGTTGTTTCGGGTGTTAACTTACTCGTTTTATTTTATATGTTTTTTTACGTAATCCATGTTTGTAATGGATAGGTTGTATCTTAATCATATCCAGAATTATATCAAGTCCTTAGATACTATTATTAATCATCAAATGAGAATTATACTTGAATGGATACGAAGGAAAATGATTCTCATCGCGTTCGTGGAGACGGTAGTCTGTACGTACGCACGAGCGACAATATCATTATTTTGATATTAAAATAATATATAATTGGATGGTATATCATATATACAGAATCATTAACATGTTATATTTATTATTTACATGAGTTACACCTCATTATTATATCCATCCAAATAATAATTTATTGAATAACAATTACACCACGACGTGGAGACGGTAAGTCATACGTACGCACGTATGGTGACATGTTATTCAAAGGATGGATAGAATACTGAATATGGTTATACCATATGTATAATAACATCACAATATATATAAGATACTGGTGTTATTATTTTATAATGGTAATAACAAAGAAGGAAGAAGTGGAAGAAGAAAGGAACTTGGAAAAGGGTGGTGAAAACATTACCTCTTCTTCGGGTTCTTCTTTTTGATTTGATCAAAAGGGCTCCTTAAGTTGGCTTTCTGAATAAAAGAAGGAATCTAGGATGAATTGAGGGAAGTTGAGAAAGTATTTGGGCAGAGGTTGTCCAAACCAAAAGGCTTTTAAGGTGTGAGTTAATGAGAAGGGAGAGTGCCCTTTTATAAGAGGGGTGAGGGGCACCTTTGGAAAATCTAGAAATATTATTTTATAATAAATTCATATTCGGTTTCTAATGGCTCCAAAGTGGATTATTTAAATTTTAAGGTGTGGATAGTTCGAAAACCACTCAACCAATAGAATTTAGACAGGTTTGGGTTACTATATTAACCTTATCATTAAGTATTAACTCTTAGTTAATTAGTTTCACTTTTACAATGCCTCTTTGTATTTTTATATTATATGGTTAATAAACTTACTATATAAATCCAAGCGACCCACAAGTGGTCCATTAATGATACACCTATCATGATATAAGTCTCTTGGCCGAACCTTAGATTTTCAGGAATTTAATATCAATTAATAATATAATATTTGTTTTAAAAACTCTTTTATGTCAATTTTGACACTATTCAATAGTTGATTTTTGTAAAAATCATAACAGAATGATTACTTCGAACAAAGTCAATTAATTAAATCCTAATATGTCATATTATCCGATAAAATTATTTTAATTCATAAAAAGTCTCAAATTATATTTATTTGGGTATTTATAATATCAATTATTTTAATTTTTCACTATTATGGTAATTACTGCATCATCATTGTGTCATAAATAAATTATTTAATGTCTAAAAATTATAAATAAAATACAATTATATAGGAAATATTTTTATATTTCTAATGAATATTTATAGTCAAAAATCCAACATATATAACCCTATGTAAAAATTATTTTTCTAAAAGATATATGCTTGTGTCATTTTTGTATTCATTTTAACTTAATTAAAATAAAGTGTCCCTATAACTTAAAAGTGGCACCATGGGGTCCCAAAATCGACTCAAAGATGACTATGGTCGAAATTGTATCAACCAATAAGGTTAGGACACATTTTATGGTAATTTTTTATTATTATAATATTATTTTTTAACCCTTATTTACCGGATTTACCCTTTAACCATGGTAAATAAAATATTTACCGAAGTAATTATTCAAAATGTCTAAAAATAAAATTTACCTATTTACACAATTTGAACATCCTGATTCCAAATATGGAATCCATTTTTCCAAATTCAAAATACAGAAGTGGCGGAAATTAATTTAAAATTAATTCCCGCTGTCAAAACAAAAAGCATGTTTTTAAGATATAATAACTATCAAAAGATTGATACTTGTTTATATTCGGTTTAATTGTGAAATTATGTCCAATGACCAACATTGTATTAAATGGTAAAAATATATTCTAAATATACTTTAAACCCACTCAAATTCATAATTTATCAATATAAATTATTTCTATTAAAAAAGATTTTTTTAATTAAAATTTAGTAATTTTCACTATTCATCAAAATATTAAAGTTATCCGAAAAGTACCAAAATTTCACCTTAGGATAAATTCGATATTCCGAATCCAAAAATGAAGTCCATTTTGAAATATAAAATATATATAATTTCAAAAAGTAGGTATTGCTATTCATAATGGCTATTTTGATTAGTTATGGTGTGTTAGAACTCGGTGTTGCGTACAACACACGATATCACATTATTCAAAGAGAAGCATACCGTAGAAGCTTGTGGTGTTACATTCTCCTCTCCTTCAAATAATTTCATCCTTGAAATTTCTAGAATATTATCGCACGAAAAGACTCGGGTGGTTCTTCATCATAAGTTCCTCGGGTTCCCATGTTGCATCTTCCATCTTATGGTTTCTCCACAAAAATTTTACCAGACGCGTCGTCGGGTTTCTTAGTACTTGTTCTCTCGTGTCAAGAATCCTGAAGGGCTCTTCGCAATAAGACAGATCAGGTTCCAATTCTAATTCCTCATAGGTGAGTACATGCGTTGGGTCAGGCATGTATTTTCTCAATAGAGATACGTTGAACACATCGTGAACTTTGGAGAGACTTGGCGGCATTGCCAATCGGTAAGCTACAGCCCCAATTCGTTCTAGAATTTTGAAAGGTCTGATGTACCTGGGACTCAATTTACCTTTCTTACCAAAACGTATGACTCCCTTCCATGGAGATACCTTTAGGAAAACATGATCACTGACTTGAAATTCCAAATCCTTCCTTCGATTATCGGCATAGATCGTCTGCCTACTTTGAGCTGCTTTGATGTGATTTTGGATTACCTTCACCTTTTCCATTGTTTCCTCCACCAGTTCTAGACCTGCAAGTTTTCTTTCACCAACGTCATCCCAACAGGTTGGTGTGTGACATCTCTTTCCGTATAACACTTCATATGGTGCCATCTGAATACTCGAATGGAAGCTATTGTTATAGGAAAATTCTACCAAAGATAAATATTGATCCCACATACCTTGAAAGTCAAGTGAGCAAGATCTCAACATGTCTTATATGGTTTGAATAGTCCATTCTGATTGTCTGTCTGTCTGAGGGTGGTAGGCAGTGCTCAAATGAAGTTCAGTATCCAGGGATTTCTAAAGACTTTTCCAGAATCTTGAAGTAAAACGGGGATCACGATCAGAAACAATCGATAGGGGTACTCCATGAAGTCTCACAACTTCATTAATATATATTCTTGCTAGACGTTCCAGTGGTAGATCTTCTCTTATAGCAAGAAAATGTACTGACTTGGTAAGAAGATCAACAATAACCCATATTGCATCGTTCCTTCTAGGAGTCTATGGTAGCCCCACAACAAAGTCCATCGTAATATTGTCCCATTTCCACTCTGGTATGGGAAGAGGTTGCATGACTCCTCCAGGGTGTTGCCTTCCAGATTTCACTTGTTGACAAACTATACATCTTGACACAAAATCAGAAATCTCCCTCTTCATATTATCCCACCAAAAATGTTCCTTCAAATCTCTATACATTTTGATGCTCCTAGGGTGTATAGAGAAATTGGAACTATGAGAATCATCCAGCAATTCCCTTTTTAGATCAGGTACATCAGGAACACAAAGTCTCTTCCCGAATTTCAAAATTCCATCTTCATACACAAAGTCTCTCAATCTCCCATCATTCACAGCATTAATCTTCTTTTGAAATTCTTCATCATCGGTCTAAGAACTCTTAATCATTTATAGTAAAGATGGTTTGGAAACCATTTGAAAAAGCATTGATGTCTCTCCTTCCTTGGTTATTCCCATGTCCATCTTCACTAGATCCATAAAAATTGGATCCCTTTCAATTCTCATGTTGTTCAAAACTCCATGGACTTTTCTGCTCAAAGCATATACAACCTTTTTTTCCTTCCCCAGGTGGTAGTGTATCGTGTAATCATAATCCTTGAGTAATTAAAGACATCTCCTTTGCCTCATGTTGAGTTCTTTTTGTGAGAAAATATACTTCAAACTCTTGTGATCAGTATAAATCTCACATTTTTCACCATAGAGGTAGTGCCTCCATATCTTCAAAGCAAAGATCACAGCTACTAAATAGAGATCATTATTAGGACAGTTTTTTTCATGAATTTTCAACTGTCGTGATGCATAGGCAATAACTCTATCATTCTGCATAAGGACACAACCAAGTCCTTTCTTCAATGCATCACTATAAATAACGAACCCATCATTCCCCGATGGTAGAGTCAATATAAGAGCATTGACTAATATTCTCTTCAGTTCTTTGAAACATTCTTCACACTCTTTTGTCCAAACAAATTTAACCCCTTTACGTGTGAGCTTCGTTAATGGGTTAGCCAACCGGGAAAAATTATGGACGAAACGTCGATAATAACCTGCTAAACCAATAAAACTACGTACCTCAGTTATACTCGTTGGTGCTGGACATTCTTGGATTGCCTTGTTCTTAGAAGGATCAATAGAGATTCTATATTTAGAGACAATATTTCCATGAAAAGAAATATTCTGAATCCAGAATTCACACTTGCTAAACTTCTCATAAAATTCATGTCTTCTCAGAGTCTTCAGGATAATGCGCAAGTGATTTTCATGATCTTCGTAGATTTTGGAGTATACCAAGATAGCATCAATAAATACCACCACCAATTCATTGAGATATTCCTTGATAACTCTATTCATAATATCCATGAATACAAAGGGTGAATTAGTCAATCCAAAAGGCATTACAGTAAACTCGTAATGCCCATACCTGGTTCAAAATGCTATCTTCGGAATGTCTTCCTTCTTTACACACAACTGATGGTATCCAGATCGAAGGTTAATATTTGAAAATTATTGATCCCCATGCAGTTGGTCAAATAAATCATCAATGTGAGGTAGGGGATACTTGTTCTTTATTGTTATAGTATTGATCTCCCTGTAGTCGATACATAACCTCATAGCTCCATCTTTCTTTTTACTAAAAAGAACAGGGGCTCCCCATGGAGAAACACTAGGGCGAATAAATCCATTATTACTCAATTCCTCTAGTTTTTTCTTTAGTTCAAATAATTCTATAGTGGCCATTCTATAAGGGGTCTTCGATATAGGCCTTGATCCAGGAATTAAATCAATGGAAAACTCAACTTCTCGTTCTGGAGGATGTCCAGGTAAATCTTCTGGAAATATATCTACATATTCTTTCACAACAGGTACATCCTCAATTTGAACATTCCTTTCCTCACCCATAGTAATTTCATTCTCTTCCTCCCCAATAATTGAATTTAGTTGAGCTACTAGGGGTGGATCTAGAAAACAATTAGGTGGTTACGATTCTGCTCTAAAGATAAGGTGTTCCTTATCATCATCATCAAGAATCGTGACCTCTTTATTCTTACAATAAGTCTTCGCATCATAGTCTGAAATCTAGTCCATACCGAGGATTATATCAAACTCAATCATAGGTATGATGATGAGATCAGCAGATAAAGAACATTTATGTGCTCTAATGGGGACTGATTCACAAAACTTTGTTGCAATGATACTTCCCTTAGGAGTTTTAACTGACAACTCCCTTGTTAAATAAAATTGTAAATATCTAATTTTTTTAGAAAACTAGGAAGATATGAAATAATGTGATGATCCAAAATCAAATAATGCATTTGCTAAACTTGAGGAAACCATTAAATTACTTACCACCACATCTTTCGGAGCTTCTACCTCAACAGTAGTGATAGCATAAGCTTGGCCTTGATCCCTTGGCCTTTTCTAAGGTAAGTTCTCCTGACGCTTAGGAAATTCATTTTTATAATGCCCCATCTCCCTGTAATTGTATCACTGAACATTGGTAGCTTCCTTATTCCCCTTGCAATCAGGAGCTTGGTGGCCTTTTTCAGCACACTTGTAACAGACTCTCGTTCCCTTCAAGCAAGTACTGGGGTGTTTCTTACCACATTTACCACAGGATGGATATTCAACCTTTCTTTTCTTACCCTTATTTTCATTCCCAGATTGATCAGCAGGTATCTTCTTCTCTTGCTTTGCTTTAAAGTCATAAAACTTAGATAATTCCTTTTCGGTCTTAATAGCACATGAGACAATGTCTTCGTACGACGAGAAGGATTGTGAGACTAATGCTCGATGGAGAAATGGTTTTAACCCATCAAAGAAATGATCAATCTTACTTATTGTGTTACGTATATAATCTCCAGCATACCTTGCTAACCTTGTAAAGTTAGCCTCATAATTTATGAAATTCCCATCCTCCTTTTGTCTCAGACTCAGAAATTTCCTTTCCATATCTGCTCGATGGTCGCGAGGAAAGTATTTTTCTAAAAACAGATCTTTGAACTCCCTCCATTACATATTTGATACTTCATCATCTTCCTTCGTATTTTGAATCATTGACCACCATTGATCAGCATCTCCAGTGAGTCGGTAAACTGCCATGATAACTTTTTCCCTTTCACTACTCCCCAAAGTTTGAAATATTTTCTCTAGGGAATTTATCCATTGCGCAGCAACTAAGGGATTTGTACTCCCATTGAACGTTGGTGTTTATTGCCTCATGAATCGATCTAACATTGATCCTCCATGCTGCGGATCAGGGTGCTCCATATGGGTAAGGTTATTATTCATAACCTGAGTGAGTTTTCCCAGTATGGTGATTAGCTGATCGGCACCAATTGCATCACCAGCTCCACTATAATTATCTTGAGCAGGAGGGCAATCCCTATAGGGAGTGAGTGCATTGATACGGTTTCCATTTCTTCCACTAGGCTCCATTTATAAACAATGTCATAAACTAGATCAGTTTATGAATCAAAATACATAATTCCATACTTATAAAACACTTAACAAAAATTGAACTATTTATGGATATAATCCATAATCATAAAAATGTTTTCTTTGAGGAAGTATATACTTATAAACCCTTCATAATGATCTGTAAAGAAAATGAGATTTATCCTAAGAATATCCCCCAGGAGTGTTGTAACCAAGAGTGCAGCAAGTCCCGTTGTCGTGCACCAGTTCTCGTTCGAGTCTATCTCAAAGCAGTGTTTTTGGGTTTACCCCTAGGTACATCTGTGCCAGAGCCACCTCTACCTGCTCGTATCCAGACAGGGATGTATTGCTCGGAAAACTCACAAAATCTCTACAATACCAAAATTCTATAAAGTTCTCCTATACTAATACTCAAAGTTCATCTTAGGTCTACGTGCTCTAATCAGAGTTTATCTAAATCTAGCTTCCAAGGTTTATACTAATCTTCCACTGATACCAACTGTAATGCCCCGACCCCAGTGACCCAGAGTCAGTGCATTATTACATAACATTGGCATGATCACAAGAAAGATCAAATCTCGAAAGACCGATTGGTTTAGTAGCCTTGGAAACACTAGATATATACATAAAGTTTTACATTACATCATAAAAATGAAAACTACAACAATATAGTCTTCATATTCCACACTCATATCCCCACATACTATCCCTACAGGTCATTCATAAATTACTTCTTCACATCCTGGGAAAAATAAAACATAGAAAAGGGGTGATCTCAAATGCCCAGTAAGGATAACAATATAGCGGAAACTTTCATAAATAAGAATAAACATTTAAGGCAATGTATAACTTAAAACAAAATCCTTTTAAACTTGAACTTCAACATAGTATGGAAAAATTAAATGAAATAATGCCATTTACTTATTCACAAGGATATTCTACTAATGGAATAATCACATGCAATATCAATAACCACTTTCATAATGATGGAATGCATAATGCCAGACTATCATAACCACATAGCCAAGGCCTCGTGCCAAGACTACAAATAAGATTTTGTCAAAGACTTGTGACAAGACACTAGTTTGTCTCATGAGACCTACCGATGCATCGAGGAGCTATAGAGGGCTTCACCCAACACATATTAAGTCCAATGCATTCCCATATGAAAAGGTTTAAACATAACATAAACATTCGTATTAAAACTATCATATGAAATGTAAATACTTTCACCATAAACTATGAATGGTATAAAAATAGCACATCCACAGTCAAAAATATCACAAAACCTTCAATACAATATATAAGTTTTGTATCATAATAAATCAACTTCAAATAAGCGTAAAATCCATCAAAGGATGTTAACATAGATGAAATCAAAACTCTTTTTAGAGAAATATTTCTTTCTATTTTGAAATAATTTAAGAATCGTATATTTATAAAATAAAACATTTTCTTTGAAAATATTCTTATAAGATTTTAAGGGAATCTTCGATGATTTTATAACAGCCGAAAATAGCCGCACCCTCCATATAAGTTAAAAAACATTCTTACCTTAATTTTGTCGAAAAGGTTAAAAAGCACCTTTTTTGGAACACGATGGAAAGATTCCTTTATAAAACTTTTATAAAAAGTAAAACAATGGTATAAATGACTTTAACCCATATTCTAGTAAATATTAAAAATGTTTTTAAATTCATTTTTAAGAAACATGTATGTGGATGATAAAGAGATCCCAGTAGATTATTACGTATAAACAACCTTGGATAATGAAGAGATTGTGAAATAAACCCTTACCTTGTACTTTTACTTGGTTGGGGTAGGTTAACCTCATGTATAATGGTGGAATAATTGTTATTAAATTATACAAGAATCATATACATTAATATGATATCATATATGATCTTTTAACATTGATTTGTTAATAATATCTTAGTATTGTCGTTGTTTCGGGTGTTAACTTACTCGTTTTCTTTTATATGTTTTGTTACGTAAGCCATGTTTGTAATGGATAGATTGTATCTTAATCATATCCATAATGATATCAAGTCCTTAGATACTATTATTAATCATCAAATGAGAATTATACTTTAATGGATATGATGGAAAATGATTCTCATTGCGTCGTGGAGACGGTAGTCCGTACGTACGCACGAGCGACAATATCATTATTTTGATATTAAAATAATATATAATTGGATGGTATATCATATATACAGAATAATTATCATGTTATATTTATTATTTACATGAGTTACACATCATTATTATACTCATCCAAATAATAATTTATTGAATAACAATTACACCGCGACGTGGAGATGATAAGTCGTACGTACGCACGTATGGTGACATGTTATTCAAAGGATGGATAGAATACTGAATATGGTTATACCATATTTATAATAAGATCACAGTATATATAATATACTTGAGTTATTATTTTAGAATGGTAATAACAAATAAGGAAGAAGTAGAAGAAGAAAGGAACTTGGAAAAAGGGTGGTGAAAACATTACCTCTTCTTCGGGTTCTTCCTTTTGATTTGATCAAAAGGGATCCTTAAGTTGTCTTTCTGACTAAAAGAAGGCCTCTAGGATGAAGAGATGGAATTTGATATAGTATTTAGTAAGAGGTTGGCCAAACCAAAAGGATTTGAAGGTGTGAATTATTGATAAGGGAGAGTGCCCTTTTATAAGAGGGGTGAGGGGCACGTTTGGAAAAGCTAGAAATATTATTTTATAATAAATTCATATTCAGTTTATAATGGCTCAAAAGTGGATTATTTACAGGTTAAGGTGGGGATAGGTCCAAAACCACTCAACAAATAGAATTTAGACAGGTTTGGGTTACTATATTAACCTTATCATGAAGTATTAACTCTTAGTTAATTAGTTTCACTTTTACAATTTCTCTTTGTATTTTTATATTATATGGTTAATAAACTTACTATATAAATCCAAGAGACCCCCAAGTGGTCCATTAATGATACACCTATAATTATATAAGTATATTGGCTGAACCTTAGATTTTCAGGAATTTAATATCAATTAATAATATAATATTTGTTTTAAAAACTCTTTTATGTCAATTTTGACACTATTCAATAGTTTATTTTTGTAAAAATCATAATAGAATGATTACTTTGAAAAAAGTAAATTAATTAAATACTAATATGTAATATTATCCTAGAAAATTATTTTAATTCATAAAAAGTCTCAAATTATATTTATTTGGGTATTTATAATATCAATTATTTTAATTTTTCACTATTATGGTAATTACTGCATCATCATTGTGTCATAAATAAATTATTTAATGTCTAAAAATTATAAATAAAATACTATTATGTAGGAAATCTTTTTATCTTTATAATGAATATTTATAGTTGAAAATCCAACATATATAACCCTATATAAAAAAAAATTTCTAAAATATATATGCTTGTGTCATTTTTGTATTCATTTTAACTTAATTAAAATAAAATGTCCCTATCACTTAAAAGTGGCACCATGGGGTCCCAAAATCGACCCAAAGATGCCTATGGTCGAAATTGTGTCCAAAAATAAGGTTATGACACGTTTTAGGGTAATTGTTTATTATTATAATATTATTTTTTAACCCTTATTTATCGGATTTACCCTTTAACCATGGTAAAAAAAATATTTACCGAAGTAATTATTCAAAATGTCTAAAATAAAAGTTACCTATTTACACAATTTGAACATCCTGATTCCAAATATGGAATCCATTTTTCCAAATTCAAAGCACATAAGTGGCAGAAATTAATTTAAAATTAATTCTCACTGTCAAAACAAAAAGTTTGTTTTTAAGATATAATAACTATCAAAAGATTGATACTTGTTTATATTCGTTTTAATTGTGAAATTATGTCCAATGAAAAAAATTGTATTAAAAGGTAAAAATATATTCTAAATATACTTTAAAACCACTTAAATTCATAATTTATCAATATAAATTATTTCGATTAAAAAAGTTGTTTTTAATTAAAATTTAGTAATTTTCACTATTCATAAAAATATTAAAGTTATCCGAAAAGTAACAAAATTTCACCTTAGGCTAAATTCGATATTACGAATCCAAAAATGAAGTCCATTTTGAAATATAAAATATATATAATTTCAAAAAGTAGGTATTACTATTCATAATGGCTAGTTTGATTAGTTATGGTGTGTTAGAACTCGGTGCTGCGTACAACACACGCTATCACATTTTTCAAAGAGAAGTATACCGTAGAAGCTTGGGGTGTTACATTAAACCTATCGATTCATCAAGGAGCTATATCGGGATCCACCCATCACTTACTAAGTCCAATGCATTCCTCATACTAAATGGTTGAATCATAACAGAAACATTCGTATTAAAACAAGCACACAAAATGTTAATACTTTAACCATAAACCTTGAATGGTATAAAAATAACACATCCAAAGTCACACATATCACTAAACCTTCAATACAATATGGAATATTGTATCATAAAAAATCAACTTCAAACAAGTGTAAAATCCATCAAAGGATGTTGATATAGATGAAATCCAAACTATTTGAGAAAAATCTCACTTTCTATTTTAAAATCATTTAAAAGTCACATAATTGTAAAATAAAATATTTTTTATGAAAATATTCTTATAATATTGTAAGGGAATCTTTGAAAGTGTTATAATGGTGGAAAATTGTTGCACCAGACATATTAGTTAATAAAATCTTACCTTAATTTGTCAAAAATGTCATAAAGTCCCTTGTTTGGAAAACGATGGAAAGATTACATTCAAAACATTTTATAAAAAGTAAAAAAAGGGTATAAATTAATTTAACCCATTTTCTAGGAAATAGTAAAAAAGTTTTGAAATACATTTTTTAGAAATAAAAATGTGGATGATATAGAATTCCCAGTAGATACTTATATATAAACAACCTCATATAGTAAAGAGATTGTAAAATTAACACTTGCCTTGTATTTTTCCTTAGTCGAGGCTACATTAACCTCCTATATAATAGTTAAATAATTTTTATTAAATTATAAAAGAATCAAATTCATAAGTATTATATCATATATGATCTTCTAATATTGTGTTAATAATATTTAGTAGTATCATTGTTTCGGGTGCTAACTGATTCGTTTTCCTTTATATGTATTGTTAAGTAAGTCATGTTTGTTATGGATAGGATGTATTTGATTCATATACATAATGATATTAATATATTTAAATATTATTTGTAATCATAAAATGAAAATTATTCTTGGATGGTTATGATGGAGAATGAAATTTCATCATACGTGGAGACGGTAAGCCACACGTACGCACGAGCGACAATATCATTCTATTGATGATGAAATATTATTTAATTGGATGGTATATTATATATAAATAATAATTAACATGATATATTTATTATTTACATAAATTGTACTCATTATTATACCCATACAAATAATGAAGTGTTGAATAACAAACTACCCCATGACGTGGAGATGGTAAGCTGTACATACGTACGTATGGTGACATTTTTATTCACAGGATGGGTAGAATAATGAATATAGTTTTAACAGATTTATAATAACATCACAATATGTATAAGGTACTGTATTTTTTATTTTGGTATGGAAAAAACAATGAAATTTCAAGTGTAAGAAGAAAAGAACTTTGAAAGAGGTGAGGAAGTAATTATATCTTCTTCGGTTTTTTCATTTTGATTTTAGGAAAAGGGCTCCATAGGTTGTATTTCTGATCAAAGTAAGGCCTATTGGTTGAATTTAGGATAGTTAGGGAGATATTTCAGCAAGGGTTGGATTATCCAAATGGCTTTGGAGGTTTGAAATTAAGAGAAGGGGAAGTGCCATTTTATAAGAGAGGTGAGGGTAACATTAGGAAAAGCTTGCAATATTATTCTATTATAAAATAATTTTTTATTTATAATTTATCCAAATGGATTTATTTCAAGGATAAGGTGGATATAGGTCAAAATAATCTCAAAAAATAGGGTTTATACTAGTTTATTCCACCATATTAACTGTATCTTTTAGATTTAACTCTTAGTTAAATAGTTTAACATTTACCATGTATTCATGTATTTTTAAATTAGATGGTTAATAAATATACTATAAAATGCTAAGAGAACCTAAAGTAGTTCATGAATAACATATCTATCATTATATAAGTCCTTTGGCCAAACTTTAAATTTTTAAGAATATTATATCATTAATAATATAGTATTTGTTTTAAAAACTCATTTATGTCAATCATGACACTATTTAGTTTTTGGTTTTTTTGAAAGTAAAAAAACATGATTAATTCGAAAAAAATGCATTTCATCAACACTAACATATCATATTAACCTATAAAATTCTTTTAATGAATCAAAAGCCTCAGTAGACATCTGTTGGGATATTAATAATATTAATTATTTAAATCATTCATTAATAAGATAATTACAGCATCATCATTGTGTCATTAATACATTGTATTATTTAAAGTCAAAAAAATTATAAATAAAAGACCATGATGTAGGAAATATATTTATCTCTATAAATAATATTTATAGTTGAAATTATCTTATGTATAACCCCATATTAAAAATGGTTTAGTTATTAATCTTTGAATTTACCACTTTTAAATCTTCTAAAAATAAAATAATAATAAATGTACTAATCTAATCCAAGTGGATCAAAAAGGATAATATTTTATTTATAAGGTTTTTTATAATCTAAATACACGTGTCCAATATAATTATGACATGTGTTAGGGTAACAATAATATCATATTTACCTTTAATTACCATATCTACTTTTAATCGTGGTAAATAAAATTCAAAAGTTACTATTCACCAAAAATTATTTTCATCATATTGAACCACTTTTTACATAATAATGTCAATTGTGTCTCTTGTGATTTTTAAATTCAATTCACAGAGCGATAAAATTGTGTTTTATGCAAATTTGCAAATGTTCTTAGAAGATGGGTAAAAGACGTTTGAAAGTTCAATAAAATATTATATATCTAATCTTATAATAAAATGATGTCAATGAATTACATTGGACTAATATAGGTATTATGTATCTATTTTTACTTTAAAATAAATTTAAATAATTATTATTATTATTTAAATAAAAAGTCTTTTTTTATGTACTATGCAGTATTTTTCACTATTCATCAAAAATTGAATGTTTTCAGAAAAATACCAAAAATTATCCCTAAGTTAAATTTGATATTCAGAATAAAAAAGGAAGTCTATTTTACCAAATTCAATTTTTAGGAGTTTCTTATATTAATTTTATTATTTTTCACCAAAAGGGCATAAAAAATTAGTTCTTTTAAGAAAATAGATTTTCTAAATATATAACTATTTTAATAAAACATATACATTTCCTTATAAATATGTTTTATTTATGTGAAAATTTTATAAATAACAATAAAAAAATATTTTTTTACTATTCATATCATAATAATAAATTGATAAATAAATATATCATTTAAATAATTATAATTCTAATGTATTGTTTCGCAAAAACTCATTCTTGTATATAATGCAAGCCAATTCGGTTTTGTGTGCAGTATAAGCTGTTGAATTAATTTAAAGATATAACCTACAATAAAATCTTGGGGTGTTACATTATCCCCTTATTCAATAAATTGTGTCCTCGTAATTTGAAATTGTTCTTCAAAAATAATATATTAAAAATAGAAAATACTTTTGTGGAAAACCCAAATCAGAAATAGGGTTAATAAAATTTAGTCTTGATAAGATGGAAACGGAAATGAAAAAGTCCCCACCAAATTAGGATTTCTAATAAGAAAACATTGGTTGAAATTTGAGACACGTAATTAGAGGAAAATGTAAATATTTATATGGAGTGATTGAGGTCATCAATCACAAAAAAGAGAATAATAAATAGAAAATGGAGGGCCTCAAAGACATAAATCTATGATGACATAAAATATCATTGGTTAATAAAAACATAAGGTATTAATATTACACATTTTTGTTTGTAAGATCCATTCCATAATGTTTAAGAATTAATTTCTTCATTGAACAAGAAAAAAAATACATGACATGTATAGTTCTATCCATTAACTAATTTCTACCACAAACTCATCTTTCTCTCCAAAAGATAATAGAATTCAAAAATATTCTATTTTCCTAATCATATAGGGTTTCAAAGAAATGAATTTATAATTCATCTATAAGATCATTTAAAAAACAACATTATACATACTAGGACATCATGTAAGCTTGTGGTAGGTGATGCACCCTTGTCGCCCTTCTATTGTGGGTTTAAGTCTCGCAGCCTTACTGGATGTGACGGGTTGTTGCCCGACCTTCAGGTTATGATTTTTATAAAAAAATCCAAAAATAATATTAATTAATGTTTTAACCATAAACCATAGTATTCAATGTCCAACTTAATCCATTCCAACCTTTAGACTTATCCAAAATACTTGTGTCCAAACTCATAGTCCAAAAATTTATAAGGTCAACATAAGATAATGATGATATATTTTTCCACATAATAAAATGTGATTCCCTTCATCAAGTATTCTCTTAAAACATGGTAACACCTTGAATTACCATAAAACCTTATTTATTACATTCATGCTCCCTTATTCTTTATAGAATACTAGATATATTCCTTATATCCAAAAATTTGGAATACTCCAACAAAGATGGAATAATAAAACCATTAATCACTTCAAAGGTTGTCAATAATATCAAATATAATTTTTCCAAGTCAACCATCTCTTATTCCAAAGTCACTACATCAGTATCTAGACCATATTATGGATTATCTTTCCTTCAACCATGTATTTTCCAAAAGTATTAACTTGTTTTTGAGTCATGTTTTATAATACCATATAATCTCAAATCCTCTATGAAATAGTACTACAGTACAATATTTATTTATTTCCATAATTAATATAACCAGTACTTCATTGATACAACACTCAAATGACATAATTTATTAATAAAAATATAAGAACCCTAATTATTCCTCTTCATCTGTGGTAGTACCATAACATGATTATTATCTAATAGCATCATTTGGGGCATACTCTAATTATTGAGATATTGATTTGTGTAATGTCCTAACTCCTTGTAGATGAATAATTGTACATTTGAAACCTCTTTATTACCATTGAAATCATGTACTTGGTGTCCTTTTTCTCTACACTTATAACAAACACACATTCCCTTCAAGAATTTACCAAGGTGATTCTTTCCACAGTTATATCATATGGTAAAATCATTCTTTCCCTTCTTCTCTTTATCCATCATTCTCTCTATCAACCTTTTCTTCTATGGATTCCCTTCAAATCCATAAGACTCACATAATTATTTACATATCTTATTAACACATGATACTATTTCTTCATATGATGAGAATACATGGGAGACTATTTCCCTTCTAAATGTTGGATTAAGACCACTAATGATATGTTTTTTCTTACTCTTTGGATCATGCATATTTTTGGAGTTCTTATTCCTTCTAATGGGCACCATTTCTAAACAATGTCATACATGAGGTTAGTTTATGAATCTCAATGAATAATTCCAAACATGTAAAATACCTAATATAAATTGAAATGTGTATGAATATATTCCATAATCATAAAAAATTGTTTCTTTTAGGATGTATTTACTCATAAATTGTTTATAATGGTTTGTAAAAAATGGGAATTATCCTCAGCATATCCCCCAGGAGTGTCATAACCAAGAGTGCAGTAAGGGTTGTGGTCGTGCACTAGTTCTTGTTCGAGTCTAGATCAATGTGGTGTTTTCGGGTTTTACCCCTAGAAACATCTTTTCCAGAGCCTCCTATACCTAGTTGTATCTAGAAAGGGATGTATTGATTGTAATATTCACAAAATATCTACATTACCAAAATTCTAGGAAGTTCTTATATACTAATCTTCAATGTTTATCTTTGGGTAATGTTATCTAATCTGAGTTTATCTAAATCTTGTTTCCATGTTTGTACTAAACTTCCTATGATACCAACTGTAACTCCTACACCCTTGTTACCCAGAGTCAATGAATTATTACATAACATTGGCATGATCACAAGTGATCATGTCTCGAAAGACCGATTAGTTTAGTATCCTTGGAAGTACTAGATACATACATAAGTTTTACATTACATCATGAAATAAAAAAAACATTGTGTCCCCTTTGAACACACCCATATCCTTTGGCCTATCCCTGCAGGTTAATCATTATATACTTCTTCACATCCTGGGAAAAATAAAATATAAGAAAGGGGTGAGATCAGATGCTTAGTAAGAATAACAATATAGTGGAAACTATCATAAATAAGCATAAACATTTATATCAATGTATAAGACTAAAACACAATCCTTTTAAACTTAATCTTCGAAATAATATGGAAAAGATAATTCAAATAATTACATTTACTTATTCACATGGATATTATATTAGTCGAATAATCACATGTAATATCAATATCTAATTTCATAATGATGGAAGGCATAATTCCTGAAATCATGAACACAAAGTCAAGGCCTCGTGCCTAGACTAAAAATAAGATTTTGTAAAATACTTGTACCAAGACACTAGTTTGTCTAATGAGACCAACTAATGCATCGAGGAGCTATAGAGGGCTCCACCCATCACTTAATAAGTCCAACTCATTCCTCATATGAAAAGGTTGAAACATAACATATACATTCGTATTAAAACTAGCATACAAAATGTTAATACTTTAACCATAAACCATGAATGGTATTAAAATAACACATCCATAGTCCAAAATATCACAAAACCTTCAATAAAATATAGATGATTGTATCATAATAAATCAACTTCAAGCAAGTGTAAAATCAATCAAAGGATGTTGACATAGATGAAATCAAAACTGTTTGAGAGAAATATCTCAATCTATTATGAAATCATATAAAAGACACATAATTATAAAAGATAAAATTTATTTTGAAAATATTTTTATAAGATTGTAAGGTATGATTAGACGGTGTTATAATTACAGAGAAAATCCACACCCTCCATATATGTTAAAAAAACATTCTGACCTTAATTTATCGAAAAGGGCATAAAGTACCTTGTTTAGAAAATGACAGAAAGATTCCACTCAAAACAATTTATAAAAAGTAAATCAAGGGTATAAATTAATTTTACCCATATTCTAGGAAATAGTAAATTTTTTTGAAGTACATTTTTAAGAAACACATATGAGGATGATAAATAATTCCTAGTAGATGATTATATATAAACAACCTCAAATTGTAAAGAGATTGTAAAATTAACCCTTTCCTTGTACTTTTACTTGGTAGAGGTTATGTTAAACTCATTTATAATTGTTAAATAATTGTTATTAAATTATACAAGAACCACATACATAAATATTATATCATATATGATCTTCTAATTTTACATTGTTAATAATATTTCAGTAGTATCATTGTTTCGGGTGTTAACTGATTCATTTTCCTTTATATGTTTTTTTACGTAAGTCATGTTTTATAATGATATGATGTATTTGATTCATATAAAGAATTATATAATGTTATTTGAACATTATTTTTAATCATAAAATAAAAATTATTCATTAATGGTTACGATGGGAATTGAAATTTCATCATGTCGTGGAGACAATAAGCCATACGTATGCACGATTTAAAATATAATTCTATTTCTAGTGAAATATTTTTTAATTTAATGGTATATTATCTATAAAAATCATTAAAATGTTATATTTATTATTTACATCAATTATACTCATTATTATACACATCCAAATAACGAAGCATTGAATAACAAACTACACCACAACATGGATACGGTAACCCGTATGGACGCATATATTGTGAAATTTTCATTGATAGGATGGATAGAATAATGAATATGGTTGTACCATATTTATAATAACATCACAATATGTATAAGTTACTAGAGTTATTATTTTGGTATTGAAACAACAATGAAAGAATAAGTGGATGAAGAAAAGAACATTGAAAGAGGTGATGAAGTAATTACCTCGTCTTTGGGGTTTTCCTTATGATTTGAACAAAATGGCTCCTTAGGTTGACTTTTTGATCAATTTAAGGCCTTTAGTTTGAATTTATGGTAGTTGGGAAGATATTTTATCTGGGTTTGTCCGAGAAAAATAGCTTTGGAGGTGTGTAATTAAGAGAAGGGGAAGTACCCTTTTATAAGAGAGGTGAGTGTCACTTTATGAAAATCTTGAAATATTATTTTATTATAAAACCATTTTCAGTTTATAATATCTCCAAATAGATTTATATAAAGTATAAGGTGGGTATGGGTCTAAATAATCTCAACCAAAAGGATTTAGATATGTTTAGGTCACCATATTAACCATATCTTTTAGATTTAACTCTTATTTAAATAATTTATCTTTTACTTTGTCTTTCTTGTATTTTTATATCACATTGTTAATAAACATAATATAAAATTACAAATGAGCCAAAATTGGTTCATTAATGAAATATATATCATTACATATTTCCTTTAGATGATCCTCATATTTTTATGAATATTATATAATTTAATAATATAGTATTTGTTTTAAAAACTCATTTATGTCAATTGTGACACTATTTAGTATTTTGTTTTTGTGAAAGTCCAAGAAACTTGATTAATTATTGAAAAATACATTAAATTACCCCTAACATGTCATATTAACCAGGAAAATTAGTGTAATTCATCAAAAGTCTCAATTTATATTTATTTGGATATTTATAATATCGATTATTTTAATCATTCATTAATAAGGTAATTACTGCATCGTCATTGTGTCATAAATAAATTTAATTATTCAATGTCTAAAAATTATAAATAAAATATCATGATGTATAAAATATTTTTATATTTCATATAAATATTTATAGTCGAATTAATCTTATGGATAACCCTATATTAAAAATGTCTTAGTTATTAAAATTTGAATTGGACACTTTTAAATCCTCTATAAATAAAATAATAATAAATATAATAATCTTATCCAAGTGAATCAAAAAGGATCATATATTATTCTTAAAGTTTATTTTGGTCGAAACACACTTATGCAATAGAATTAGGTCATGTGTTAGGGGAATTATAATATCATTTTTACCTTTAATTACCCTATCTATATTTAACCGTGGTAAATAAAATTTAAAAGTAAATATTCACCAAAACATATTTTCATCCTATTAAACCACATTTTAAATAAAAATGTAAATCAGGTTACATGTATTTTTCAAATTCAATTCACAGAAGCAGTAAAATTGCATTTTATGCAAATTTGTAAATGTGTTTAGAAGGTTGGTAAAAGATGATAAAAAGTTCAATAAAATTTTATATATCTAATCTTATTATAAAAATACTATAATGAATTAAATTGGACTAATATAATTATAATGTATATATTCTTACATTAAAATAAATTTAAATAAAAATAATAGTTATATAAATAAAATTTTGTTTTTTATGTACTTTGCAGTATTTTTCACTGTTCGTCAAAAAAATTGAATGTTTTCATAAAAATACCAAAAAAATCACCCTAAGATAATTTTTATATTCTATATCCAAAAATAAAGTATGTTTAACCAAATTAAATTTTTAGGAGTGTATAGTATTAATTTTTTTATTTTTCTCAAAAGGACATAAAAATAGTTCTTTTAAGAAAATAGTTTTTCTAATTATATAAATATTTTAACAAAACATATAAATTTCATTATAAATATGATTTATTTATTTGAAAACATTATAAATAACAATAAAAATTTATTTATTACTATTCATATCACAATATTTAATTTATAAATAAATATATCTTGTAAATAATTATAATACTAATGTGTTGTTCTGTAGAAAATCAATCTTACATATAATGAAAGCCTAGTTGGTCTTGCATACAATATAAGATATTGACATATATTAAAGATATAACTTGCTATGAAATATTGAGGTGTTACATTCTCCCCTCCTTCAATAAATTGCATCCTCGCAATTTGAAATTGTTCTTCAAAAATAAAAGTTTTGAAATATAAAATACCTTTGTGGAAAACCCACATCGAAAATAGGGTTTATAAAATTTAGTCTTAATAATAGGGAAAGGGAAATGAAAAATTCATCCCCAAATTAGGATTTCGAATAGAAGAAAATTGGTGGAAATTTGAGATACATAATTGAAGGTTCCGGGAGTAGCGAAAGCGCGTGGGTGGATGTGCCCACTTGGATTTTTGTCATTAGAAATGATCAATCTGGGATCAATATGACGATAAACGCCAGTCTCCATGGATCGAATCACAGAAAAAGACAAAGAAGATGGTTTGTCCCGAAACCACAAACAAGGATCGTTACAGGTTGATGCTAATTAATTTAATTAATTATAAATAAATACCTTTTGGGTGTTCTTTCTTCATTGATGTTCTTGATCATGTTGTTGATGTGATCCGTCATTGCGTCGCAGAATTCAAGTGTAGACTCCCTCTACCGGTGATCCACACGTGTACCTCGTATCTCTGGACATCGCCAAAGGATTATCCAGGTGCTAGCATGGAGAAGCCTTTGCTTGCGTTGTCTGCCTTAGATTGTCTTGATCCGGTGGAAGAGGATCTCTCTCGGTCTTGAGAGCGTTCTTGGAGGAAGAAGTTCTTTCGGCCTTGAAATAATTATCCAAAGATGTTGTGTACAACAATTCTCTTATGTAGGAAAAGAGTTGGGGTTGTGAGGATATTTATAATCGAGTTTGAGGTTGTAGAGTTATGAAAATAAATATACGCGTTACGCGTTTCATTTATTTCATTAACTCTTATTGAAAACCCCCATGTCGAATAATTAATTCCTTGACATGCGCTCACGCTGATTATAATAAATATAATTTAATAAAATGATATTATATCCTCAAAATCCCGACTGGAAAAACTACATGGCGTGTAATAATAAATACACGGCGTGCACTTGTTTTTCATTTAAAACTACACGGCGTGTACATTAAATGTACACAGCGTGTATATCTTGTTTTCATTTATTCATTTCTTTTCCAAAATAAAACTACACGGCGTGTACATTTAATAATACACGGTGTGTACTTTTTTTATTTTATTTTTCCACCATCATTTAAAACAACTTAGGCTTCCTTGAATAATTATTAAACCACGTATGGGAATAATCTTTATTCAACTTGAGATACTTGGATACACTTAGTGTGTGGCCCTCTAGGCCTATTTCTTGTTGGCATTAGGCGGGCTTGCCTAAAGTCTAAGATTACTGTCTAGAAACAGGTCAAGGCACCCAAGAGAAATAAGTTGACGCCGCATTGACATATCACCTCATACGAATGCTTACTGTGTAATTTAATCCCTTTGTCTCAATATCTCATCAAGAAGGTTTCATGGAAGTTTCATAAACCTATATGCTTGATCCGTCGTTCTTTGACTACCTGAAATAAACTCATCGTTCACACCATGGCCGTAGAATTTTAATGTGACAGTTCTATTTCAATCAAAGGGCCGAGATATCAACCTCCATAAATGGAAGGGAAAAATCCTTCCTCGACTTATCCATTAACAAAATGTCACTCGTGATGCACCCAATATACCCTACTTCCCACCAACTGTCTGTGTGACGGTTTTCGTCAGTAAATCTAAGTGCGCGAGTCATGACATGAGTTAATGATAATCTTCCAGTCTAAGGAGCATTACACACGCTCGTAGATAGCAATATCCTATGACACCAAGACATGCAGAATTACTACTGGCGGGTCTGTTCTCATAATCTCCCATCTTGGAGATTACCAAGTGCGTACTCCATGAGAGAGAGTCTTGTCTTCTTACGAGTACTCACACATGACGGTGTGTATACTATGTGTCCTATCATAGTATGTCATCCAAATGTAGAAATTTATTTAAGAATATTGTTATAGAATTTCAAGGTTCTCATCATAGCGGGGATCTGCTATGACCTTATTAATGCAACAAATATTCCAGGACATTATTATATTATAGTCATGCAGAACAATGAACAATATATAATAAGTGAACATTCATGTAATCAAAGTACAAAATAGTTGGTTCTGAGGACACCATCCCTTACAAAATACCACTTGGACTAGAGCCAACTTCCTACGACTTTTAGTCCGCTAGACCTCACATGATTATCATGTTTCTGCTGAGTCAAGGCTTTAGTCAATGGGTCCGCCACGTTGTCTTCCGTGGAAATACTGCTCACTGCAACTTCACCTCTCTGAGAAAAATCCCTCAAGAGATGATACTTCTGAAGTATGTGCTTTGTCCGCTGATGTGACCTTGGCTCTTTTGCAAGTGCTACCGTTGCAGTATTATCACAATAGAGTGTGATAGGATCTTTACTGCTCGGTACAACATCCATATCCTGGAAAATCTTCGCATCCATACTGCTTCTTTAGCTGCCTTAGAAGCTGCGATATACTCGGACTCCGCTCTAGAATCTACCACCACACTTTGTTTTGAGCTCTTCCAGCTCACTGCACCTCCATTCAAACTGAATATGTATTCAGTCTACGACTTCATGTCATCTTGATCAGTTTGGAAACTAGCATCTACATGTCCTCTGATGACTAGTTCCTCATCTCCTCCATAAACTAGGAACATATCCTTAGTACGCCTCAGATACTTAAGGATAGTCTTGACTGCCATCCAATGGCGGTCTCCTGGATCAGCTTGATATCTGCCTACCACACTTAATGCGTAAGCAACATCTAGCCTCGTACATAGCATAGCATACATGACTGACCCAATCGCGGATGCGTAGGGGATCCTTTCCATTCTCTTTCTTTCCTCATGTGTCTGAGGACACATTTTCTTAGAAATATGAATGCCATGTGACACTGGCAACAATCTCCTCTTGGATTGTTCCATACTGAATCTCTTCAGTATCTTGTCAATGTATGTACTTTGACTCAGGCCCAGCATTCTCTTGGATCTATCACGATGGATCTTGATCCCAAGAATATATGATGCCTCTCCCAAGTCTTTCATGGAGAAGAATTTATGAAACCATGCCTTAACTGACTATAAGACAGGTACTTCATTTCCAATTAGTAATATTTCATCAACATATACTATTAGGAAAATGACTGCACTCCCACTAAACCTATTGTATACACAAGGCTCACATTCATTCTTAAAAAAATCCAAATTCCATTACAGCTTCATCAAAATGAATGTTCGATGATCTTGATGATTTCTTTAATCCATAAATGTATTTTTGCAACTTTCATACCTTGTTGGTATCCTTTAGAGTCACAAACCCTTCAGGTTTTGTCATGTAGACATCTTCTTGAAGGTTCCCGTTAAGGAAAGCTGTTTTGACATTCATTTGCTAAATTTAATAGTCATGGTAAGCAGCAATGGCCAATAGGATTCTGATGGATTTCAGCATTGCAACCGGTAAAAATGTTTCATCATAGTCAATTCCATGACGTTGTCTAAAACCTTTTGCAACCAGTCATGCCTTGTAGTTGCTGACTTGCCCTTCCATGTCCAGTTTCTTCTTGAATACCCATTTATTACCAATAGTCTTTACATCAACTGGAGGGTCTACCAAAATCCAGACTTGGTTTTGGTACATGGAATCCATTTCATAATTTAGGGATTCTTTCCACTTGGCAACGTCTGTGCCTTCAACTGCTTCCTTGTAGGTAATAGGATCATCATTGTCAACCAATAATGATTCACCATCCCCCGGTGACAGGAAAACCATATCGTTTTGGTTCTCTCACCTCTCTTGTGCTCCTACATAGTTCTTGTGTCTCTGGAACAGATTGTTCTTCCACGGGGCTTTGTGGAATCTATTCTTGTACCAACTAATGTGTATCTTGAGCCTCGACTTCATTGAAGTCTATCTCGCTCCCACTATCTCTTTTGGAGATGTGCTCCCTCTCAAGGAATATGGCGTGTCTTTCCACTGTAACCTTTTTGTCTGAGGGGTTATATAGGTAATATCCCCTTGTTTCCTTGGGATATCCTATAAAGATACACTTTGTGCCTCGGGGTGAAAGTTTGTTACCTGAAGAGGCCTTAACAAATTCTTCGCTACCCCACACATGTAAATTAGATAACATGGCTTTGCGTCCACTCCATAACTTGTATGGAATACCATTTATCAATTTAGTTGGTACTTGGTTTATTATATGTGCTTCTGTTTGTAATGAATATCCCCAAAAGGATAATGGAATACTCGCATGACTCATCATTGATCTCACCATGTCCAACAGGGTGCAGTTCCTCCTTTCACTTATACCATTCCACTGCAGTGTGTAAGGAGGAGTGAGTTGAGATAGAATCCCAAACTCCTGTAAGAAATCAATGAAGTACTGATTAAGATATTCTCCTCCTATGTCTGAGCGGAGTTTCTTAATCTTCTTACCAAGATGGTTCTCAACTTCATTCTTGTATTCTTTGAAACGATCAAAAGAATCTGACTTATACCTCATTAAATAGATATATCCATATCTACTAAAATCATCAGTAAAAGTTATGAATTACGAGAACCCACCCCTTGCTTCAACTGGAAATGGTCCACACACATATGTGTGAACTAATTCTAGAAGCTCTTTAGCTCTTTCACCTTTCCCACTAAATGGAGCTTTTGTCATTTTTCCTTGTAGACACGCATGACATACACCAAGTGGTTTTAGTTCGAAAGAATCTAAATACCCATCTTGATGTAATTTTGTCAAACGTTTCTCATTGACATGACCTAGCCGGTGATGCCAAAGTTGGCTGTGGTATGAGTCATGTGAATTAACTTTGTTATCGATTTCCATTACTTTTTTTGTGTAGTCTAACACATAAAGTCTGTTATATAAATGTTCCCTACCAAAAAAAATGCTATCTTTATAAAATAGCAACATCCAATTCCAAACTTGAAGATGAATCCATCAGTATCTAATCTCGATACTGAAATAATGTTTTTGGTTACAGAGGGTACATAATAACATCCTTTCAAAACCAAGACCATCCCCATAGGAAATGTGAGGTGGTAGTCCCTAACAGCTATAGTAGCAAGTCTGGCTCTGTTGGCTGCTCGTAGATCTACCTCCCCTCGATCAATCTTCCTAAATCTACTTGGTTCCTGTATTTGGATACAGATGTGAGCACCAGAAGCAGTATCTAATACCCAATTAGTAGAAATAGATATATTGAATTCGATAACAAATGCACATGAAGCTTCCCCTTGCTTCTTTGGTTGGGTGCAGTTTTTCTTTCAGTGGCCCTTCTTTCCACATGCAAAACAAACAGCATCTTGTTCCTTTTCCTCCCCTTTGATCTTCCTTTTCTTGGAATTCCTTGAAGAATCTTTGGTCTTAAATCTCTTCACCTTCCATTTTCTTTTATTCACCATGAGGACAGAAGGATTTTCACGCTTCATGTCAGTGTCCACTTGGCGAATGAGGATGAGAAGATCAGACAGAGACTTCTCAATGTTGTTCATATTGAAGTTCACAACAAAGTTTGAGAAGCTCTGGGGGAGTGATGCAAGAATGAGGTCGGTACCCAGTTCTTCGGGGATTTTAAACCTTAGAACCTCCAAGTGCTCAATGTAGCCAATGAACTTGACTACATGAGGCCCGGCTGGGGCACCCTCTCTAAGCTTGCTCTAAAATAGATCCTTGGATATCTCAAACATTTCCTATCTTGCTCTCTCCTTGTATAGACCACGGAGGTGCTCGAGCATGCTATAAGCATCCATTTCTTCATGAGACTTCATGAGCTCACTAGAAATAGATGATAGCATCAAACATTGAATGTAGAGAGCATAGTTCAAATGTTGATCATAGACCAGGAAATCTTCATCACTCACCCCTGGGGCAGGAGAATCAGGAAATGAGGACTCCAGCACATAAAACTTTCATTCATGGCGTAGGATAACCCGAAGGCGCCTAAACCATTCCTGAAAGTTACTGACGATGAGGATATTGTCTTTATCCAGTATTAATTGCAGAGAAAATGTGGTTGATGAGTTTTTAATCTTGATTCTACAATTTAAAAGAGCAGATTTATTAGTACTTTCTTGATTACAATTTATGAGAAATAATGAATTAATTAATTAATTCTCACACTATTTTATCAAGTCCCAATGGCCCTCACCATTGAACTCGAAATGTCCAGTTGCTTTGACATTATAGTGGTAAGGATCCATATTTCCCTTCACATAACCCCAACAAGGGTTGGTCAAGCTATTTGAAGGTATTTAGGTAGGAAGGTCTTTGCCAACTATGAGCTTATAGTTCCTTGATCTATTGAGTGGACTCCCCAATCCTGAAATCCTGACTTGGATTTCCTCAACTCTTGCCTCCAATATTACACCAAGTCTAGCAAGGGATACTTCTCTTGATGTAATATGGTTAATTCAACCCGAAACCTTTCATAAGGTATTCCTTTATAAAAGTAAGTGTCCCAACAAGGGTTGGTCAAACACATAGTTTTATTGAGTCTTTCCCTTAATCAGGTAACGGAAGGCTTGGTCTGACTTAATATGGTATTGAGGTATTTTATTCCTTTTATGCGTAGTTTCACATTATCACATGCTTTTTAATATTAAGTGATGCTTGCTTAAGTGATTAACCATGTTCTGATAATGTTTACGCATAGTCTGGTTTTTATTTTATTCCATCTTTTCTTGCTTGTTCATTTTATTAATTATGTGATCCCGAAAACACATACATAATAAATAAACCATGCAATCATACATAAATAAAATAATATGGCATGATCATGAGCTTCTATTGGTTATCTTATCTAGCAGTTTTGATAAGCTAACTCTGACCTAGGGAAAACACCTTGAACCTGTTGGTTCGTGTTTTGCAGCTCCCAACTGTCCACCTTTGTATCTTCTTGCATCGGTTTCACCTCGGCTTCGGGATTTGAACCATCTCCTCTGGCTTGGGATATCCTCCATTACATGGGTTTACATTAAAGAAACCATGGGCATGCAGGCCCTACATTTTATTGGAAGAAGGCTTACAGGCCAAAAAATTTAAATTAAATAAATTTAAATGAAACCATACACATACAAAGGGTCTTTGGTCTAGCTCATGATCATCCATAGTATGCAACAACATTTACGCATATTTAGAATTCAAATTATATTAATCGTTCTTTTATTTAAGATAAGACGTGCTCGAATTCAATTAATTATGATCTTATAATTAATCAATTCTTTATCTTAAATTCCTTTTTGAATTTCCTTGAGATTCTTCTCATCCATATTCCTTGTACGGGTCTTTGTACATTAGAAGAAACCTGGTGAAATTCCATTTCTGGAAAGTACACGGCGTGTATTTTATAATTACACGGCGTGTATTTTTCTTTTCACCCTTTATCCAAAGTACACGATGGGGCTTTGGCATGTTTTCTCTACTTTGTAATTTTTGGAGTACATGGTGTGTAGATGAATCATACATGGCATGTACTTCCTTGTTACGTGGTAACCGGCCTGGCGATCCCGTGTACGCAGTACGCGTCTTATCTTTGTACACGGTTTCACCTGGGTCGGAACGGACTACACGACTTGTTGCTCCAACATACACACTGTGTATTCCGGTTTCCATGCTCCATTCAATTCTGGTCAACAAGGTGTGATTAAAACTTAGGCATAATCAATTCACACGGCATGGTTTGGCATACCAGTGTCGGTTCGTTGAACCTAAGTACACGGAGTGTAGTTTTAAGTACACGCCGTGTAATCCCATGTTGTACAGACAGAAATAGCGGCTCCTCCAGATGAGTTCCTCATTTTTAATTTAATCAAAATTAAAATTAAAAGATCGTTTCTGTGATATGAATCAAGAAACGAAGGAGGAATAATAGATCTCGTTTATTCAGATTAATAGAATGATATATTTCGAATTGAATCAAATATAAATGCGTAAATTATCAACAATACTTAAATAACTATAATCAGCGTTGCAACCTCCCTCTGATACCATTTTAAGGTTCCGGGCACAGTGGAAGCGCGTGGGTGGATGTGCCCACTTGGCTTTTTGTCATTAGAAATGATCAATCTGAGATCAATACGACGATAAACGCCGGTCTCCACGGATCGAATCATAGAATAAGACAAAGAAGATTGTTTGTCCTGGAACCACAAACAAGGATCGTTACAGGTTGATTATAATTAATTTAATTAATTATAAAGAAATACCTTTTGGGTGTTCTTTCTTCGTTGATGTTCTTGATCACGTTGTCGATGTGATCCGTCATTGCATCACAGAAGCCAAGTGTAGACTCCCTCTAGCAGTGATCCACACGTGTACCTCGTATCTCTGGATGTCGCCAAAGGATTCTCTAGGTGCTAGTGTGGAGAAGCCTTTGCTTGTGTTGTCTGCCTTAGATTGTCTTGATCTGATGGAAGAGGATCTCTCTCGGTCTTGAGAGCGTTCTTGGAGGAAGAGGTTCCTTCGGCCTTGAAATAATTCTCTAGAGATGTTGTGCACAATAATTCTCTTGTGTAGGAAAATAGTTGGGGTTTTGAGGATATTTATAATCGAGTTTCAGGTTGTAGAGTTATGACAATAAATATACGTGTTACGTGTTTCATTTATTTCATTAACTCTTATTGAAAACCCCCATGTCGAATAATTAATTCCTTGACATGCGCTCACGCTGATTATAATAAATATCATTTAATAAAACGATATTATATCCCCAAAATCCCGACTGGAAAAACTACACGGCGTGTAATAATAAATACATGGCGTGCACTTGTTTTTCATTGAAAACTACACGGCGTGTACATTAACTGTACACGGTGTGTATATCTTGTTTTCATTTATTCGTTTCCTTTCCAAAATAAAACTACACGGCGTGTACATTTAATAATACACAGCGTGTACTTGTTTTATTTTATTTTTCCTCCATCATTTAAAACAACTTAGGTTTACTTGAATAATTATTAAACCACATACAGGAATAATCTTTATTCAACTTGAGATACATGGATACACTTAGTGTGTGACCCTCTAGGCCTCTTTCTTGTTGGAATTAGGTGGGATTGCCTAAAGTCCAAGATTAATGTCTAGAAATGGGTCAAGGCACCCAAGAGAAAGAATTTGACGCCGCATTGACGTATCACCTCATACGAATGCTTATTGTGTAATTTAATCCCTTTGTCTCAATATCTCATCAAGCAGGTATCATGGCAGTGTAATAAACCTATATGCTTGATCTGTCGTTCTTTGACTACCTGAAATAAACTCATCGTTCACACCATGGCCATAGAATTTTAATGTGACAGTTCTATTTCAATCAAAGGGACAAGCTATCAACTTCCATAAATGGAAGGTACAAATTCTTCCTTGACTTATCCATTAACAAAATGTCACTCGTGATGCACCCAACATACCCTAATTCCCGCCAACTATCTGCATGAGGGTTTTTGTCAGTAAATCTATGTGTGTGAGTCATGACATGAGTTAATGATAATATTCCAGTCTAAGGACCATTACACACGCTCATAGATAGCAATATCCGATGACACCAAGACATGCGGAATTACTACTGGTGGGTCTGTTCTCATAATCTCCCATCTTGGAGATTACCAAGTGAAAACTCCATCAAAGAGAGTCTCGTCTTCTTATGAGTACTCACACATGACGGTCTGTATACTATGCGTCCTATCATAGTTTGTCATCCAACCGCATAACTTTATTTAAGAATATTGTTATAGCATTTCAAGGTTCTCATCATAGCGGGGATCTGCTATGACATTATTAATGCAACAAATATTCCAGGACATTATTATATTATAGTCGTGCAGAACAATGAACAATATATAATAAGTGAACATTCATGCAATCAATGTACAAAACAGTTGGTTCTGAGGACACCAACCCTTACAATAATTTGATGGGAAATGTAAATATTTATAGGGATTGATTGAGGTCATCAATCACAAACAAGTGAAAATAAATTGAAAATTGAGGGCATCAAAGCCATAAATCTATGTGAACATAAAATATAATTGTTTCATCAAATAATAAGGTTTTCGGATAACAAATATTTTGTTTTAAGATCCAATCCCTAATGATTGAGAATTAATTTCTTCATAGAATAAGAAAAAAATACTTGACATGTAGAGTTCCATCTTTTTACTAATTTCTACCACAAACTCATCTTTCAATACAAAAGATATAGAACTCAAAAATATTCAATTTATCCTAATCATATAGGGTTTACAAAAATGAATTTATAATTCATCAATAAAATCATTTCAAAAAAAACATTATACAAACCATGAAATTACATAGGCCATTGGTAGTTGATTCACCTTTGTCACCCTTCAGTTGCGGGTTCAAGTCTCGCGGCCTTGTCGAATGCGATGGGTTGTTTCCCGGCCTTTGGGTTTTCCGTTTTATAAAAAATACAAAAAAGTATTAAAAATTGTTTTATCCATAAACCATAGTATCCAATTTCCAATATAATCCATTCCAACCTTTAGATTTATCCAAACTACATGTGTCCAAACTCATAGTCCAAAAATTAATAAGGAAGGTCAACATTGCATAATGAAGATTTATTTTTCCATATAATTAAATGTGAGTACATCAATCATCTATTCTCTTAAATCATGGTAACACCCTTTATTACCATATAACCTTATTGATTACATTAATTCCCACTTATTCCTTAAAGAATACTAGATATATTTCTTATATCCAAAAATTTTAAAAACTCCAACAGTGATGGAATAAACAAACCATTAATCAGTTCCAAGGTAGTTAGGAATATCCAACATAATTTACCCAAATCAAAAATCTCTTATTCCAAAATTACTACCTCAGTGTCAGGACCATATTAAGTTTTATCTTTCCTTCAACCATGTATTTTACAAAAAGTTTAACTTTCTGTTGAGTCACTTTTCATAATACCATATAACCTCAAATACTCAATGAAATAGTACTACAGTACTATCCTTTTTTATTTCCATATTTGATATAACTAGTACATCGTTGATACAACACTCAAATGACATAATTCATTAATAAAGATATAATAACACTAATTATTACTCTTAATATGCAGTAGTATCATAAGTTGATTATTATCCTATAGCATCATTTGGGGTATACTCTAATAATTAGGACATTGATTTGCATAGTGTCCCAACTCATTACAGATTGAGCATTGTACATTTGAAACCTTTTTCTTACCCTTTAAATCATGTACTTGGTGTTTTTTCTCCACACTTATAACAAACTCTCATTCCCTTTAAGCATTTACCAAGGTGATTCTTTCCACATTTATAACATATGGGTAAATCCTTCTTTCCCTTCTTCCCTTTATCCATATTTCTCTCTTCCATCCTTTTCTTCTCTAGCTTCCCTTTAAATACATAGGACTCAGAGAATTGTTTACATATATTATTAACATATAATACTATTTCTTCATATGATGAGAATACTTGGGACACTATTTCCCTTCTAAATTTTGGCTTAAGAACATGAATTTTATGATCCTTCTTACTCTATAGATCAAGCATATTATTGGAGTTCTCATTCCTTCAACTGGGAACCATTTCTAAACAATGGAATTAACTATGTTAGTTTACAAAACAGTAATTCATAATTCAAAACCTATAAAATACCTAAAATAAATTCAAAAATTTTATTCATATAATCCATAATCATAAAAAAATGTTTTCATTGAAGAATTATTTACTTATAAATCTTTCAAAATGGTTTGAAAAGAAAATGTGAACTATCCTAAGCATATCCCACGGGAGTGTCGTAACCAAGAGTACAGTAAGTCCCATTTTTGTGCACCAATTCCTATTTGAGTCTAGCTCAAAGATGTGTTTTTGTGTTTTACCCCTAGATACATATGTGCCAGAGCTGTCTCTACCTGCTCATATCCAGACAGGGATGTATTTCTTGGAAAATTCACAAAATATCTACATTACCAAAATTCTAAGAAGTTATTCTATACTAATCTTTAAATTTTATCTTAGGGTAATGTTCTATAATTATAGTTTATCTTAATCCAGTTTCCATGGTTTGTACTATACTTCTTATGATACCAACCCTAATGCCTCGGCCATAGTTAACTAGAGTTAGTGAATTATTACATAACATTGGCATGAACATAAGAGATCAAGTCACAAAATATTGAATAGATTAGTATCCTTGGAAGTACTAGATACATACATAAGTTTTACATTATATCATGAAACAAAAAACAACATTGTGTTCCCTTAGAACACACTCATATTCTTTGGCATATCCCTACATGATAATTATTATATAATTCTACACATCTTGGGAAAAATAAAACATATGAAAGGGGTGAGCTCAAAAGCTTAGGATAACAATATAACGGAAAATATCATAAATAAGCATAATCATTTAAGGAAATTTATTAGACTAAAAAACTAGCCTTTTAAACTTAAACATCATCATTATATGGAAATGGTAAATCAAATAATACCATTTACTTATTCACATGGATATTCTCCTAGTAAAAAAATAATATGTAATATGAATAGCCAATTTCATATTGATGTAATGCATAATGTCAGACATCATAACCTCATAGTCAAGGCCTCGTTCCATGACTACAACTAATATTTTTCCAAGGCCTTTTTCCAAGATAGTAGTTTGTCTCATGATACCAACTGATGCATCGAGAATTTATATCAGGCTTCGCTCGTCACTTACTAAGTCCAACACATTCCTAATATGAAAAAGATGAAACATAGCATTAAAATTTGTATTAAAACTAGCATAAAAAATGTTAATACTTTAACTATAAACCATGAATGGTATAAAATTAAAAAATCCATAGTCAAACATATCACAAAACATTCAATACAATTTGGAATACTATATCATAATAAACCATCTTCAAACAAGTGTAAAATCCATCCAAATATGTTGACATATATAAAATCAGAACTATTTGAGAGGAAAATCGCTTTATATTTTCGAATAATTAAAAGTCACATAATTATAAATGAAAATAATTATTTTAAAAATATTATTATAATATTATAAGGTAAGCTTTGAAGGTGTTACAATGATTTAAAATAGTTTCACCCACCGTATATGTTAAAAAACATTCTTACCTTAATTTGTCGAAAAAGCCATAAAGTACCTTGTTTGGAAAATGACAGAATGACTACTTTCAAAAAAAATTATAAAATGTAAAAAAAAGTGTAAAAATGACTTTAACCCATATTATAGGAAATAGTAAAAATGATTTGAAATACATTTTTAAGAAAAACGGATATGGATGATAAAGAATTCTTAGTAGTTTTTTACATATAAACAACCTCAGATAGTAAAGAGATTGTAAAATTAACCCTTACATTGTAAATTTTATTATTCAAGGATTATTTAACTTCCAGTATAATTGTTTAATAATTTTTATTCAATTTTACAAGAGAAAAATACCTAAATATGATATCATATATGATCTTCTAATATTTCTTTGTTAATAATATTTCAATAGTATCATTGTTTCGGGTGTTAACCGATTCATTTTCCTTAAAATGTTTTGTTATGTAAGTAATGTTTTTTCATGGATATGATGTATTTGATTAATATCCATAATTATTTAATGTTCTTTAAATATTATTTTTAATCATAAACTAAATATTATTTTTGAGTGGTTACGATGGGGAATAAAATTTCATCGCGTTGTGGAGATGCTAAGTCTAACGTATGCACGAGCGACAATATAATCCTATTGATGGTGAAATATTATTTAACTAGATGGTAAATTAAATATACATAATCATTAAAATGTTGTATTTAATATTTACATTAATTATACTCCTTATTATACCCATCCAAATAATGAATTATTGATTAGAAAACTACACCACAACGTGGAGACAGTAAGTCGTACATACGCACGTATGGTAACATTGTCATTAATTGGATGTATACAATAATGAATATGGTTTTAACATATTTATAATAACATAAAAATATGTATAAGGTAATTTTTTATTATTTTTCTATCGAAACAACAAAGAAAGAGGATGTAGAAGATGAAAATGACATCGAAAGAGGAGATGAAGTAATTACCCCTTCTTTGGGTTTTTCCTTTTGATTCGAACCAAAGTGCTCCTTAGTTTGTTTTTATGATCAAAGTAATGCCTCTAAGATTATGTGAGGATAGTTGGGATAATGTTGGATTAGGGTTTGGCTGGTCCAAATGTATTTGGAGGTTTGAAATTAAGAGAAGGGGATAAATACTTTTTTAAGATTGGTGAGGGTCACTTTAGACAACGATTAAAATATTATTATATTAAAAAATTATTTTCGGTTTATAATGGATAAAAATGAATTTATTTCTAGGATAAGGTTATTAGGGGTCTAAATCTTCTCAACCAACAGGTTTTAGAAAATTTTATCTCACCATATTAACCTTATCATTTAGATTTAACTCTTAGTTAAATATTTTAACATTTACCATGTCTTCTGGTAATTTTATAATACATGGTTCATAAACATACTATAAAATTCTAAGAGAATCAAAAGTGGTTCATTAATGACATATATATCATTACATAAGTATTTTGGATGATCTTTATATTTTTAAGAATATTATATCATTAGTAATATATTATTTATTTTCAAAACGCATTTATGTCAATTTTGACACTATTTAGTATTTAGTTTTTCTAAAAGTCAAAAAATGTGATTAATTAGAACAAAATGCATTAAATCAATCATAAAGTGTCATATTAAGATATAAAATTATTTTAATTCAACAAAATTCCCAATTTACATTTATTTGGATATTTATAATATCTATTATTTTAATCTTTTATTAATAAGGAAATTACTGCATCATTATTGTGTCATAAATAGATTTAATTATTTAATTTCTAAAAATTAAAAATAAAATACCATGATGTAGGAAATATTTTTAGAGTTCTAATGAATATTTATAGTTGAATATATCTTATTTATAACTCTATATTAAAAATGGTTTTGTTATTAAACTTTGAATTTTACACTTTTAACTCTTCTTTAAATAAAATAATAATTTATGGCCTAATCTAATCATAGTGTATCCAAGAGGATAATATTTTATTCTAAAGGTTGATTTTGGTCTGAATACACTTATCCAATAGAATTACAACATTAGTTATGGTAATTATAATATCAATTTTACCTTTAATTTCCCTATCTTTTTTTAACTGTGGTAAATAAAATTCAAAAGTTACAATTCCAAAAAATATATTTTTCATCCTATTGAACCACATTTTACTTAATAATGTCAATCGTGTCTCTCAGATTATTGAAATTAAATTCACATAATCATAAAAATTACATTTTATGAAAATTTTCAAATGTGTTATGAAGGTGGGTAAAAGGCGTTAAAAAGTTCAATAAAATAATATATGTCTAATATTATTATAAAATGACTTCAATGAATTAAATTGGACTTATATAGGTATTATATATTTGTTTTGACATTAAAATAAATTTAAATAATTATTATTATTATTTAAATAAAAATCTAGTTTTTATGAACTATGCAGTATTTTTCGCTATTCATAAAAAATTGAATGTTTTTAGAAAAATACCAAAAATTCACCCTAAGCTAATTTTGGTATTCCAAATCAAAAAATGAATTGTATTTTACCAAATTTAATTTTTAGTAGTTTCTAATATTATTTTTTTTATTTTACACAAAAGTTCATAAAAAATATTACATTTAATAAAATAGTTTTTCTAAATAAATAACTATTTTAACAAAAAATATACATTTCATTATAAATATAATTTATTTTTGTGAAAACCTTATAAATAACAATAAAAATTTATTTGTTACTATTCATATCATAATATTTAGCTGATAAATAAATTTATCGTTTAAATAATTATAATAATAATGTGTTGTTTCGCAGAAACTCAATCTTACATGTAACGCAAACCATATCGGTGTTGCGTGAAGTATAAGCTATTGACTTACTTTAAATATATAACATACTATGAAATCTTGGGGTGTTAAATTTTCAAAGTCAGTCCATAAAACCTCATTTTCCTTCTTCTTCTCGAGGTAGAACATCCACCACGGATGTGTCACTCCATGAATCTGGCTCACAGACAGGGGAACCGAGTACACTATCGAAGCCCAAATTGAAATGAAATCAATCACTAGTTCCTCGATCCAGCTCTCCATCTCCATCCACCGAGATGATACCCTCATACTTGCCTAGATTCTACCTCTAGAAGGCATGAAGCGTCTTCTTACATAGTCCATCCTTCTCCTCTCAATAATACCTCTACTGATCATCCAGATCAACCTGCTGGGCCTCAATTTCTCTCACCACTCACTAATGATGTCCCGATGCCAAATCTAAAAAAGAAAAAAAGAAACTCTTAATCTAGGGTAGTTTATAAAATTTCTTTTTTAATTTTTTTTTATATATTTATTTATTTTAATTCCCAAAACACCCAATACAACCTAGAACACAAGCTATTGTGATTCAAATACCTTTACAAGGGACTCTACCCTAAAATCAGTGTAGCCTCGCCTAGCCATATTGTAGGTCCAGAGTCTTTGCATCATATCATGGGGGGAACTGAAATCTCATGTCTTGGCCAGTCTTCCCTAGACTAGTTTACACACCATGATTTCATAACACTATTTCCCTACCATCCCATTCAATCCTCATGGAGCCTACCCCAAAATTCATCATATCTGTCAATTATCATCTCTAATATCGTTCTGTCATGACTGACATTATCCAGGATGAGGGAAATGATGGAAAAGTGCCCTTCCCTTCATTCCTCAAGGTGAAGGAGAGATAATGACCCCTGAGTCCCACCTTTTGTAGGCCCCAAAGTGGAGACTAGTAGCAAAGGTATATAGTCTCACATAAATGGAAGGCATTACCCTTTTTATAAAACATTATTGTGAGATACAATGGTAAATCCTAGAAAAACCTAAGTCTGAAGATAAAAATAAAGCCAAGAATCAATTCCCACATGCTTGTTCAAAATCCCAACTAATACAATATAAGACAATACTCCTATATAATGTACCAAAAAAAGCTAAATATAAACAACAACTCACCCTATGTTCAGCTAGTATGGTTCAACACAATCTTCAGAGTCCTTAGGGAAACCTAAAAACTGGTTTTACATTTGTAGGGTGTTCATACAAGTATACCTAGAAGGGAAACTAAAGCTAATCATGCACAAGTGAGGGAACATACTAATGGACCTATGAGAAAATATTATAACCTCAAGAACCTATGAAGGAAAACTAACTAGTGAAACCTCTCCATGGAACACTCACCTACGTAACATAAATCAAGTAATGTAATAGTTAATGCACATCAACATTTGGGTAGCGACACACTCCTTACCCAATGGTTAACATCTAATTCCTAACAATGTGATGTCCTCATACTTCTACTCTTCCCACATATAATCCCACTACCGCAAACTTCCCACACACACCTAGGCCTCAAACAGCACAAAACCACTCCCGAAGACACATGGACCACAACAACCACCACCACGCCCAAAGACTCCTGGGGTAGAACAAGCACACACCATGCCCAAAGACACCTAGGCCTCATAAAGAAGATACATGGAAAAACATACCTAGCCCGCAAACACCTAATCCCCTGGTAAAAAACATACCCTTTCCTGAAGAATAATGGAATATGGTAAGCCTCAATTCATTACAACTTTCTCAGATAAGCCCGAGTAGAAAGATCTGGAAGAGGGTGTGAGGGAGAAAATTAGTAACCATCCATCTAGCCTCCCAACATGATGTTGGGAAAGAAAATCTCCCCCATGAGATGAAGGTGTTATGTACATAGTGCTCAAAAAGTGTGGGGTGAATATAGAAAACAAAATGAACTAATATATATATATATAGACACATACACACACATATAGTTAAACAAGCACTCATCTCGAACCTATGGGTTTCACACGAATTGACAAAAATCCCACACTAGAACTGCTTTGCTGCTAATCCTACATGCACAACCGCAAAACAACTAATGATAAGGATTAAACCACCCCCCCCCCATTTTGTTAATCCTCCATTTATTTATTTAAGGGGACACACATTAAAATTTATTACAATACTATCAAGAAACTGACAACCTTAACCACACCAAGCAACCGAAAAAACTAAACTATAGTCCCACTACACAACAAAACAAAAATACACATGCATTTCCACTACACAACCCCATTCAAATACCACAAAACTTCATTATTCAATGTAAAACTGCTAATTCCTTCTCTCACAACCCAGCAATGCAGCCCCGCTACCCAAACAAATCCCTAATGAAGTCCCACTGCATTACAAGTCCACAACTATAATGCAGTCCCACTGCGCGACATCACTTCACGACCGCAAAACAATATAAAGGTAGTATAGCTTTCTAAATGTTCATCCATTCCACAATCAATCAATTTCTCAGACTGAGACACAAACATAAAAAGTAAAATAGGTGATCGAACAACAATCCTTGCCCTCTCCATTATTTTACTTATAAGAGATATCTTTTGTTCCTATTAAATCATTGTTTAAATATCATTTCAAGAACAATATCCATTTTTTACTTGTAATGATCTGTTAATATAAACACCCCATATGATGCACAATTTATGAGAAGAATAAAATCCCTACTTGGATGATCAACGATCGATGTTCCTTCATGTTCCATGAAATGGGGATGGCACGACTTGCAGTAAAAACACCAGGATGAGGGATAAGGGCTTCTATATGGGAATAAAACTCACCTCAAAAGGAAGTATCAGGTGTACCAAGAGAAAACAAAAGGAATATGGAATAGAGGATATCGACTTATGAAGAGGCCAAATCCTAAAATTAGGGAGACCATTTCAAAGTACATAAAAGTCAGACCGTGGCTCGACCATGCAGCTTGGTGGTTTCACGCATTGGAATTAATTTTGATTTAACAAATTCCCATTGAAAAAGGTGTATAAAGTCCAATGGACGATTTTGAGTTGATAAATTAACTTTTAATTGAGAAAATACATAATAGGGGAGAAATTGGGAAAACTCAAAAAACTGGGAAAGAGGGTGTGACACTGTTTTGTGAGACACCATAATGGTTTCACCCTAAATGGTTCAACCATGATGGTGTGACTGTTGTTTTTCCACAATAACAGTGCCACTATTAATAGTTCAACCGTGACAGTGCGACCGTGACAGTGTGATCGTGACAGTGCGACCTTGATAGTGTGACTGTGACAGTGCAGTCATAACACTGTGACCATAATGGTGCCACCGTTAAGATGGAACCATTTGGTGGAAGAGTTTGTTGGAAACGTGATTGTGGAAAAAAATCCTAGAGAAAGACGCTTTGATCCCTACAAACACTAGGACTACTATATTTTCACAAAGGAATGGTTGGGGGAAATCTGGGTCATTACACCAACTGACTTGAGTTGGATTATCTCATGAATTGATAGGTTTAAGGGATGGGATATCTTTGGATCTACTTTTTATTGACAATAAATATATATTTTATTATATATAATGGTTTTTACTTATTCATTTATATAGATATATTTTCTGGGGAATGGTTGAAGATGTTTCAGGGATATGTGTGGCATCTAGACCCTATATTCACTTAACTTGTTAACCGAGCTGGTGGGTCATACTGAATCAAGTGTGCCTCATCATATTCTATAGGCTACCGACTAGGGGTGAGGGTCTATAGTGGTGTAGTTGGGCGACTATACCATAATATTAAATTGTAAAAGTGGATATAATAAACATAAATATAATAGAGGATGAATATATATTAACTGACACATTAATAACTGGTCCAGTAACTCATCGTAGAGGAAGAATATAAGAACAGATGGCATAGTGTAAATATTATAATAAAAATAAATTGAGAATTCATAAAAAACCATGAAACTCTAATAAATAATCAATATTAGAGTTTTATTTTTATTATAAATATGTCATGAAACGATGATATACAAAAAGATGAAACATGGGATATACATATAAAACATGTTATAGAATACTAAAAAAGGAAGAAAAGACTTATCCAATATAATGTTGAGAATATTCTCATCCCTCTACACACATGATCTCTATTGTATGTAAAATTTATCAAGAATCAGTAGAATGGAACCTTTCCTTGTCCTTACCTATAGAAAAGTTATTTACTCAAGTAAACAAAAGTGGCACATGTATGGTGTGAGATAAAATCCTAGTAGTCCATAACAAATTGTGTCTAAAAATAATACATTTTTTTAAAATAGAAAAATTATTGTGGTCATATAATTAATAATGAAAAATTATGAATAAATAAATACTAGTCATCTAATATTCCTACAGGATACCTGGCTGGCTATACCTGCTTCGTCATAGGATAGTAGGAGTCTAGTTAGTAACCATATAAATAGAAATAATATATATATAGTATATTTATACACTATATACATGTATATGAACTATATATGTGAGGAAATAAGTGTCCATATACCTTGATATTGGTTTCTAGTTTGGCATGGGGCATAACTCAAGCATCCATAACTAGTCTAAAAATCTATAGGCTTAAGCAATGTTATGTTCCCTGAATCTCATGGTGAAGGTTATATATCATTTTCAACACATGATATAGGTAGGGTGAGTCAACATTCCCAATACGTCAAATGATTGAACATGGAACACCATGCGCATTGACCAAATAACATTACAATGTGAGAGATGTATTTCACAACACTCGATGTAAAAGAGAGTGAAACATTGAGCTCAACAAGTCCCTTAACCATCGTTCCACATCCAAACTCAATGGAATATTAATAAAAATATTAATACCATGGGGTTTCAACAATTTATCATATTTATCATAAATATATAATATACCAAGATCATGACATGCCATAGGATCCATATAATAAATCATGCATCACATGGCATGGCCTTTCGACCCATTATCATTCTTTATATTTAATCTATTTAAATCATGTAAGAAAAGTAAATTGATTCTATTAAATTAAATTAATAAAGTTAAATAATCTTGGAATGGAAAATTAAATTTAATGTAAGCTACAAACATAGCGGTTCTTTGGAAAACATTACAAGTACATAAGAGTGATTCAATTAATTTACAAGAAAATACAGACACTCGTGTGGGGTTCCAACCATTAAATGATAATATAGTAGAGGGTAAATAATTTATCACATTCAAAGGGGTAGAATTAAATTATTCTATGGTCCTCTAATAACATAGTAAGGATCCATCAATGTAAAATGACATGCTTCAATTTATATAAAACCCAATAGAATTTTTTAAGGAAACCTTTCAAAAAAGCTAGCAAGTAGCACAATGACGGAGATGAGAAAACTCTATAACATTTAAAATTTATTCAAAATAACCTAACTAATGGTCATATATGAATAATAATAAAATATAACCTTTATATTATATATATATATATAATTAAAAAATAATAATGGACCATATCCTATAAAATAAGATAGACGTTCTTACACCAAAATAAAAAAAGACATAAATAGAGACTTTAATATTGATAAAGTGGATTAGATATCTCACCGATGTGGATCCAATGCATCTGAAGGTGTTTTATTTCAATTATATATCATATATTTATCAATAAATCTAGGTTATGATTTAGGATAACTCATGGGAGATAGATAACACACATTTATACTAAAGAAGGGGAAAATGAGGGTGAGACGTTGAAAACATTTCAAGGGTTAAATGATATAATCACCCATCCTAAAAGGGACTCACATTTTGGACACATGGTTGGCCAATATGTGCACCAAATTTGTGTCACACCACTACCCAAGGACGAAATACCATGGATTGGGTGAATGGTTTTCCTAACCATGTGAATGAAATTCACAATACACCAACCCAACACCCTCTCATCCCATTTGAGGGGGTGACTTTTCTCGTACAGTTTTAGACAAACTATACGGCCACCTTCTCTCCCCAAAAATACCCTTACTAGTTTGGGAGACCATGTGGTATGGGAGTAATGGTTTCTTCTATCCCTGTAACCTATTCTATTTTCCAAAATTTTGTGGTACTGAGCTCCAAATAATCCAAGATCACCCTCATTACCTCCATGAATTCATTATGTAACATTATATGAGTCTAATTAAAAAATTACACCAGTAAAAACTGATTTTTACCATTGTGAAATGTCAGGTCATTGAAACCTCTCCTCCTTAAATAAACTCATCAAAGATTTGGCCTTTTGAGGGTAGAAATATCATCATAGAAAATCTCCAGCAATTGAGCTTGTATATCATCTTCTCAGTCCCAAGTGTCATCTTGTACTCAATTGTGCTACCATAGCACATGAACTAAAGTTACTGAACTTCCTCATAGTGTATTTGTTATCTAATCAATGATATTCATGGGATAGTTATCAAAATAGGCATATATATCTAACTCATACTCATCATGTTAAAATATGTGAGATGAGTTTGGATAATATTAGTGGAGTTGACATATGTGAAAGAAACCACGAATTGACTAATATCTCTGAATATGTTATTTCTAGTAAGACCCTAATTTTATTCATTTCAAGACCTCGAATTTTCGAATGAATCTAAGCGAAATTTTACCCTGCTTATGGAAACACTGATGGCCATACCAGGGAAAAACTCACAAGAAAGCATGATCATCAACCTCAAAATAAAGTGGTCGATGACATCGATTGGAATATGACTACCGTCTGGACTGAGCTATCAATATATGAATCCTAATCAATTTGAACTTCTTTTAATTATATTTAATGAGACATGATTTATGAAAATCTGAATCACCTACCTATAACCATCACAAATTTGATTGGAAAGGTGTAACACCCCAAGTTTCTACGGTATGCTTCTCTTTGAATAATACAGTATCATGTGTTATACGCAACTTCGAGTTCTAACACACACCACAACCAATCAAACTAGCCGTTATGAATAGTAATACCTAATTTTTGAAATTCTATAAATTTTATCTTTAAAAATGGACTTCATTTTTGTATTCGTAATATCGAAATTATCCTAAGTTGAATTTTTGTAATTTTATGAGAACTTCCAATTTTCTATGAATAGTAAAAAAATACTTAAAAACAACTTTTTTAATCAAAATAATTTATAGTGATAAATAAAACCATTGAGTGGGTTTAAAGTATAATTAGAATATATTTTTACCATTTTATCTAATGGTGGTCATTAAAATTAATTTCACTTTGAAATTGGACATAAATAATTGTCAATCTTTTGATTTATATTGTTTCTTAAAAACACGCTATTTGTTGTGACAGTGGAAATTAATTATAAAACTAATTAATGAAACTTATATGTTTTAAATTTTTTAAAATAGACATCATTTTTTAATTCGGAATATCAAATATATCTTAGGGTGAATTTTTGGTATTTTTCTGAAAAACTTCAATTTTTGATGAATAGTAAAACCACTAAGTGGTAGTTTAAAAACTAATTTTTCGTGTAAATAAAACATTACCACTTCTGTGATTTGATTTTCAAAAATTAGACATACATGGTTTTCATTAGGAAGAAAAATTTGGTTCAATGGGATTAAAATAATTTTTTGGCGAATAGTAACTTTTAAGTTTTATTAATCGTGATTAAAGGTAATTAGTGAAATTTAAGGTAAAAATGATATTATAAAAATATAAAAATATCTTGACACTTGTCCTACCCTTATTGGATGACTCATGGAATACCAAGACAATCCATGGGTTAACTTGGGGACCCCATGGAGCCACTTGGGTAATAAAATGACATTAATAACTTTTTATTTAAAGTAAAAATAAAATTGTCACAAACTTGTGTTGTTTTACTAAAACAATTATTACATGGGGTTATATAAGTTAACTTTTCGACTATAAATATTCATTTTAAAGATAAAAATATTTCCTACATCATGATATTTTTATATAATTTTTAGACATTAAATAAATTAAAAAATTTATGACACCATGATGATGCAGTGATTACCTCATTAATTAACGATTTAAATAAAATGAAAAGATAATGTAAAATATAAGACTTACACTTGTCAAAAACCTATTGGATGAGTATCTTTATATACCTTATCACCTTATCCTAGAAATATATAATTTTGGGACCTTTGAAATCCGAAAAGTACTTCATAATAATGTAACATTTCATTACTTTCCAAGAGTGCCTCATCCTCTCCTCTTATAAAAGGCCCCCACCTCTACCACCTTATTCACACCTTTAAAGCCATTTGGATCGGAAAAACTCTGCCCAAATACTCTCTCAACTTCCCTATCTTAATCCTAGAAGCCTCAATTTGGTCATAATTCTTCCCAATGAAGCCTTTGGCTCAAATCAAAAAGAGTTTCCTGATTTTAAGGTAATGTCTTCTCTTGTGTTCTTTTGTTTTATTTTGCTTCTCCAACCCCCTAAAATCTTTTTATTCCTTTCTTTTGTAACAACACCAGTATCTTAAATATAATAGTATGTTTTTATGATAAGGATTTTATTTACACTTACACACACCTTCGTCTAATGGTTAAAGAATATACTGTTTCTGTGGTTGGTGAATTTCTGCCTCACGAAACGATGATTGTCAATCTTCTTTTAACACCTCTCATGGTGGCCATTAAGATGTAACTATATTTATATATGATATATATTATGTTTATGTTTTCCTTATGCTTCTTTATTTCTCATTTATGTCATACCTTTATGATTTCCATTATGGGTAAACGTGATAATTTCATTTTAGGATGTGCGGACTACCGCCCCCTCAAAGTGATTTGAATCGTTAATGTCATATGTGGGTTGTATAAAGGATGAATTAAATGATATTATATATGATATTATACTGGAATTATAATATACCTTTATATCATTATTATTTAATTCCATTAAATACGAAATAGAAATGAAACTAGCGTTCATGCATACGTACGACTTACCGTCTCCATGAACAGTGCATTTCATTTCTTACCTCTAAATGTTACGTAATATTATGAATGAATGTATATACTGGATATATATGATATATATGATATCTACATCATGAATATAATTCTGGAGATAATGGATATTCTACCACATAAGCAACTTGTATTTATAAGAAGTTTATTGTTGACTCAAGTACCAAAGATCGACAAAACGACCGTTATTAACTTAAATGACTACATAATTTTCGTAACATTTTAATAAGTGATATAAAAGGGATAATGAAATTGAAAATGGTTCTTAATAAAGTAGAGATTAACTCTAGTTTATTATTCAGGAGATTAAAGAACGGTCGAGTGAAGTCGAACACGAGGTAAGGGAACTTCTTAACCCAATTTCCGTTCTTTGGGTTAATCTTATAATTTCAAATTATGTCATGATATTATTATGTCCTATCCTGTATTTGTACTTTCTTTATATGTACTTATAGTTAATACACATAATATATCTATTTTATTTAGAAAATGATCTTTGTAAGGCAACTTATTAACCCAATTTCTTTTCTTTGGGTTAATATTCTACTTTCAAATTATGTCATGATATTATTATGTCCTATCTTGTATTTGTAATTTCTTTATGTGTACTTATAGTGAATACACATAATAGATCTATTTTATTTAAAAAATGATATTTGTAAGGGACTTCATCTCAATCTCATTTCATTGAGGCATATTTTGTTTTATACATAACTTTCTTTTATACGCTGTATAAACCCCTTTGGCTTTTACGTTTATTCAAAAGGAATATTTTTTATAAGAAGTGTTTTACTAAACAAAAAAAGGGAATGTTTTTTTTGTCATACGTATGCAGCGACAATGACTTCTCCACCGCCGTGACCATTATTTGAGTTTCGACTTCCTCTACAAGCCATAACTTTTTATAAATGAAAAATAATTACAAAGTTTTAATTTTCTTTTATTTTGGTATTGAAAATGGTTTTGAAAGTGTTTTTTTATATATCAATGTGTTGTATTGATATCTTGTGATTGAAATATGGAAATGTTATGTTTCCTTTATGCATGTTTTATGTGATACGATTTTGTTATGGATTATGATATGTTTAAACCTATTCATATGAGGAATGCGTTGGACTTAATGAGTGACGGGTGGAGCCCGCTATAGCTCCTCGATACATCGGTAGGTCTCATGAGACAAACTAGTGTCTTGGCACGAGGCCTTGACAAAATCTTATTTGTATTCTTGGTACGAGGCCTTGGATACGTGGTTATGATAGTCTATCATTATGAATTCCATCATTATGAAATTGGTTATTGATATTGCATGTGATTATTAGAATAGTATAATATCCATGTGAATAAGTAAATATCATTATTTTATTTTACTTTTACTATATTACGTTGAAGTTCAAGTTTAAGGCTTTTGTTTTAGTTATACATTGCCTTAAATGTTTATGTTTATTTATGAAAGCTTCTGTAATATTGTTATCCTTACTGAACATCTGAGCTCACCCCTTTCAATGTTTTAATATTTTCTAGGATGTGAAGAAGTATTTTATGAATGACCTGCAGGGATAGTCAGAAGGGGATATGAGTGTGGACTATAGAGACCATGTTATTGTAGTTTTTCACTTTATGATGTAATGTAACTTTTATTAATGTATCTAGTGTTTCCAAGGCTACACTACTGGAAAGATGATCTTTCCCAACACTTCTATACCAACAGTTTTTAAAAACCGTTGGTATAGCTACTATTTCCCAACGGTTCACCAAAACCGTTGGGAAATCCATAGATTTCCCCACCTTTCCCAATGGTTTGGAAAACCGTTGGGAAAGGGTGTGTTTTGAGACTCTTTCCCAATGGTTCACCAAAACCTTTGGGAAAGAGTGAGCCTCTTTCCCAACGGTTCACCAAAACCATTGGGAAAGAGTGACCTTTCCCAATGGTTCATCAAAACCGTTGGGAAAGGGTGTGTTTTGAGCCTCTTTCCCAACGGTTCACCAAAACCGTTGGGAAAGAGTGACCTTTCCCAACGGTTCACCAAACCCGTTGGGAAAAAACACCCAAAAAAACAACCTTCGGCCTAAAAAACTCAACCCACCCCTAACCTATCCCAACGGTTTTGAAAACCGTTGGGATAGGTTCTTTAATTTTTTTCCAGATCTACTAACCGAGAACATTATATAAATCAAAATTTTAAATAATTATGATAATACATATATATATTTATGAAATTATGTTTACAAAAGTGATGTTAGCTTAGTTGTTAAGTCGTTCAATTATAAACGAGGGGTCCTGGGATCAAATCCCAGCGGATATTTTATTTTTGGAATTTATATACCAACGGTTCCATTACCGTTGGTATAGATTTCATATTACCTATACCAACGGTTTCCAAAACCGTTGGTATAGACCTATCCCAACAGCTTACTTGGCTATGGTTCTCCAAACCGTTGGTATAGGCTATACCAACGGTTTGGAGGCCTATACCAACGGTTCCAAACCGTTGGTAAAGGTTAGTTTTCCAGTAGTGCTACTAAACTAATTGGTCTTTCGAGACTTGAGCTTTTGTGATCATGTCAATGTTACATAATAATGCACTGACTCTGGGTAACTGGGGTAGGGGCGTTACAAAAGGACTATGAAATAAAGATTCATAAGGATCCATATGAATGGTAGCATAAAACTATTATTATATGATAATAAGAAAAGGGTTATGTATTTCTCCAAAGAACCCCAAATGTCATGTTCACATGAATGAATCATTTTCTATAACTCTTGAATTAGATGCTATGTCTGAATATTGATCTGAGGGTGATAGTTTGTGATTATAAGCACCTATGTATGAAAGGCCTCCGATAATCCCAATTAAAATATAGAAATGAAACAAGTGTCCCTCTTAGATAGGATTGATCAAGTCCCTCCATAAACACATGTAACCTCCTTAGAAAATATTCTCACAAGCTCATCTACTGATAAGTTCTCTCACATAAGTAAGAGGCGTGATACCTTTTTCAAAATATCAATGAAAACCAATACATTATTTATTCAACAAGGTGATCTATTTAATCTTATCATGAAATATATATAAACATCACCACATTTCCACTAGATAATATAAAACTGTGGTAAAATCCCTTCTAGTCACTGATGTTTTCCTTCACATGCTAATAGGTAGAACACCTTGTGATAAATCAATTTATCTCATAATTCATTGAAATCCACCAATACCAGTGTTTTACATCTTGATACATCATGGTGGCAATAGTATGCACTTACCATACTGAGGCATGAAATTCGTTCATTATATACTCTCTCATTTTAGATGGGACCCAAACTCACCGATGAAAAGATAATGTATCATCCTCATCCATGGTCCAACCAGATGATAAATAATTATATGAGATACATTACCTTTGGACGTGGCCCTCATGATATTTATGTTACCTCGTTTTCATCCTTTTCTAAAGGTTTGAGATCAGTGCAATCACATAAAGGATAGTATATCCATGATCTTCTAAAAAATCAAATTCCATATCCAAAAAAACATCCATGAGTTTCCACTCACCATTATAATCCTATACCACCTATCTCCATGTATTTTAGAACATAGCATCAACTATAATATTTTTGTTTCTAGGTGAGTAGGAAAGCTAGAAATTAAAGAATTATAGATACTAAAATTATATTTTTTTCCTAAGATTTAGATCACATGGTGTAAATATTTACATGAGTATTTTGTGATATATGAATAAAAAAATATCTAAGTACATAGTATATCCAACATCATAGAGAATGAACTATAGTATATATATTGAGGTCTTTTGTAATGCAATTCTGCACATGAGGCCACAACTGATGAGACCCGTATGTGATGACTATCTCATCATGCATCGGAACAGCTCCCTACTCGATATAATGAGATTCACAATAAAAAATATAAATTATTCTTATCTCTATTAGAATCATCACATGTTCTTAATTATATCTTCACATAAACAACAAAATGTATGCTTCATATGCTTTTGAAAAGGTGAATTCCACTCCCTTTTTAGTCATCTTGATAAGAGGAATTATATGGAATGAGAAATCTTGGATAAAGAATCTATAATAATCAGATATCTCCAAGGAACATTTCATGTCAAATAAGTTCATGGTATTATCCTAGGGAACTACATCAATATCATTCTATGGGTCTACTGAAACTATTATCTATGATATGACATGACATGTGAAGTGGGCATTCTTGATCAAGATAAGTCATTTAATGAGTATAGCATAATGTTGATTCTATATTAGTGTCTTCATCATGATCTCAAGATTGATGTCATGGTCTTGATCTGAATATGAATACATAATGATATCATCAACAAAGACTATCATGAATGAATCCATATATGGGTGGAAAACCTGATTCATCAAACCCATGAAAAAATCAGGTGCTTTCGTAGGATAGAACATCATAACTAGGTAATCATAATGAACATTCCTTTTGATAAAAGATATATGAGGTATGTTTTATGATTTGACACATACATGATGACAGCTTGACCTAAAATAAATCTTTTAATAAACACTCTCTCCTTAGATTTGATTAAAGAGGGTGTCTATTTGAGGCAATGTATATCGATTCCTAACTGTAGGCCAGATCAATTGACATTAATTCACATAGAGCCTAAGGGTACCATATAGTTTCATGTAAAAAATAACCAGTGAACCCCATGAAAAAAATTTGGGGTGTATAAATCATTTATCCTCTAGATCCTCTTATTTTTTATTAAGCTCCTAAAGGTCCATATTTTTATCCTTATAAGTTGTAATGGATACTAATTCTTTTCCTAGAACTATCTCAAAAGTATGTTCTACTACTCTCATTAGAGGTATCCCCAAAAATTTATCTAGAAAGAAATCCCATAAATGTTCTACAATATGAGGGAAAGTAGTAGGTCATAACCTTTTATCATATAACAAGATACTAGAAATATGGAATATCATTTTTCTTATCCCATTCTTCTCCATTTCTGATATGGTCACATGGATATTTTATTCTACCTTATGTATGTGCCTACCACCCTCTAGTGATGTAAATTCCAACCTCTAATGATAACAGTAAATATGGGCTCAATAAAAAACTTACCATTCCATCCTAATTATTACAAAAAACCCAATCATGATGAGGATGAATAGATTCGATACAAAGAGATATCTACCTATCTCAATAGAAAATCCATACAATGGAAAATGATCTCAGATCAGATACCTAATGGGTTATCATGCATCACCACACTATATAAGTGTTCAATATCTATTCCCAAACACAACATTATAGTCTCAATTATAAAATAATATGGTACACATTTTTTAAATAAAGAATAAACTGATAAAGAGGCTAAAAGAATAGTTACTCGAATAATAGAAGGATCGGCACTCTACTAATCCTTCATCGGTCGCACGACATGTATGTGGATGGTAACAAAACCTTCATTCATATCCTGACTGCCCTGAGAAATCCCACTTTTCTGAATTATGGAATTCTTATCCTAATTTCCACATTTTCAACCATGACCACTTCTAGAGAGTCCATTGGTATTCCCACTACCATCCTCGTTGGAAAATACTTGACCCACAGCTAAATGTGGGGTAGGTTTAGATCCTAACTATCTAGACACTAATGTAAAGGTCCTACAAAAGTTCAATATGTGCCCCATCATTCAGTAGCCTCTGTATTCCACTGGATCTTAAAAACATTGATGTTTCATAATACTTAGTTTCCCACACTGATAACATATGATAAAAATTTAAACATGGGGAGTCTGACTATTTCCACCCCCACAAGAATCCTCAAAGATATGCTTTCATCCTCTAGATGAACCACTAGTCAGTTTAGGTGTGGAGCCACCCTAGGTCACACCATCATCTACCATGAGGTTTCTCTCAGTAATGATGTCTTGGTTGACTATCTTAAAAATAGTAGTTGATTTAAAAGCATTCAAAAATTATCGGATGGTGTATACTATCACATACTCGAATATCCCGATGGTCATAAGTTCATCACCCACTAGAGTGGGTGTGAACCAATACAGCTCAAGAACATGGGGAGAATACTCCCTATCAAGAATAGTGCTCTGCTGATGGTTCATAAACCCTCTATCCAAACCATGTCTAAGAGTATAAGGAATTAAATACTCATAGAATATTATCCATAAAACTATTTAGATCATCACTTGATTTAGATCTTCCTTGGTAATCACATCACAATTTCTCTTGGTCAAAGCACAATTGAAAATAAGATGTCATTTGACCCGCTACTCCGGAGGATTATCTATATGATCAAATATAGAATTCATGGACTTTATCCATTAATCTATATTATGCATTCTTAAACCACCCTAAAAGGTGGGAGGATACATCTAATGGAAATATTGAGTCAACTATGCATTAGTCTAGGCTATAATAGAAACACTTTGCATGTTTTACATCATGCAGAAGAAACCCTCTCAGAACTAGGCATAGGTGAAAATGTCTATAATAGATATTGGTTCCATAGGTGGAAATACAATAAGAATAACTATTGTATCTTCACCCCCATCTCAGTTGAATGGTTTTCACCCCCTTTAGGGTGTACAAAATGAGGCTTTCATGGTGGCCTAGCTTTACAATACTAAATACACACCTCAAAGAAATCATAGTTATTTAAAGATTTATAATTAAAAAATAATTATATATACACACCATTACTATGAAATGTTCTTAAAAATCCTCATGCACCCAATATTAGGTCTTGGTAGTAAATAACCCCATATCATTCTATAAAAATGTAATAAGTTCCCTCAACTACCAACTACTGAGGCAGGGTTTGGGTCTTGGACTCATATAACATTGTAGGGTTTCTGGAATATGGAGCTTAAATTGAAATGTATAGAGGAAAATTCCATTTAAATTATCATTGTATTCCCATTTCAGAGTAACCATTTATAATATTAATGATTCAATTTCATTAGATTTTATAATATTTATATGAACGTATATTTCATGATCACAAACTAGTAGGTCCAGAACCCAAAACATGGTATAACTGGATAATTTTCATTTCATCACCAATTTATGTATGAAAATATAGTTTATATTGATGAATGAACTTTAATTAACCCAATGGTACATTCCTACATGAAACATCAGCACATTCCAAAATATAATAAAAATGAACTAACTATATGAAATAAGAATATGCATATAAAATTTCAAGTGATGTAAAAAAATGAAAGGCTTATTAGTCCTAAAAATATTATAATGATCTGTGAAATGTCATGCTCTCATTTCATCTAGACCTAGTAAAATAAATTTTATTTCACTAATACAAATAAAAATAAAATCATAAGTTAAGGGATTCACCATACGATGAATCTGTGTCAACAGTAACATTCATAAAAAATAATACAAAATACTCATCCTATGTAATTTAGGATTCCTCTTTATATAAATTAGTTATTCCTTGTAAAATTATCATTACAAAATTCCATTACCTCATAGTCTACCATATAATTCTCAAATTGTAATACAAAAGGAAAATGACCTCTTATACTACTTTGTAACATCTTGGCATGGGATCCACTTTGCACATGCTTCGAGTTGGTGGGTCATAGGGAATCAAGCATGTGCCCCATACCATAGAGGTTGAGGAGTAGTAGAGAGGGTCTAATTTTATAATGTGGGTAGAATATGCCCTCGTATAAGAGTTTCATAGATAATATAATTACATAGAATACCAAAATATAATCATATATATAAACAGACACCATAAAAACATTTTTGGTAACCATTCATAGTAGAATCAAATAAAAAATTGATCCATGTTGAAATAATTAAATAATAATAAAGCATGGTAAAAAATATACAAGAAAATATAATAAATAATCAATCTAAGATGCTGCTTCATATACATGATGTTTTCATGACATGTTTTTATACAAATAGAGGAAATATGGGACACGCCTATAAAACAAGATATAAAAAACATCAAAATTAAGAATACAATATTAAACTAGCATATTGATCTTATGCTCAGTCCTCTTCTCCTATTCTCCATACTATAATTAAAATTATTCTTGCATCAGTAGTATTGTGCTTTCCCTTTTCCATACTTGCAGAATAATAATCTAATATTGTACCAAAGGTGTCCTGAGTAGGGTGTGAGATTAAAACGAAGTAGGCTACCACCAACGATGTCTAGAGAAAAACCATCCTATGAATATATATATATATATATATATATATATATATATATTATTTTTTCTATTTAAGTAAATAATGAAAAATTATGAATAAAAAAATACTAGTAGGTTCATGTTCCAACAGGAAACCTTGTTGGATCTGCATGCTTCTTTATAGGCCAATTGGTGTCTTGTTAGTGACCATATATATAGTAATATATATATATATATATATGATATAGTAATATAATTTATCCACCAATATTTAATAATTATATGACGATGTATCTACCCATATATTTGGATACAAGGTCTCGGGTGAACCAGGGGCATAACTGAAGCGTGCATAACTAGTCTAACGAGCTATAGGCTCGAGGAATGGAATACTCCCTGAATCATATTATAATTACTCATACATTACATATATATTTTACTTCAACATTGAAGAATAGTTATTACAAAAAATAACAAAAAACAAACATGGACTGTATGGGTTTACTGTCTTTAAAAACTGGGAAATATAAACAACTAGTTCATAAAACAACTACATTTTCTCCCACTTATTTGTTAATAACTAGACACCTTTATCTAATATCTTAATTAATACCCTTCTTCATGACTTGTGGAATAGAATCATATAATGGGGGGAGCTAAAATTCTCAGTAAGGGTAAACAAGGGAAATATCAATCATATCTTAAACATAAGAACATTACATTTGAAAATATTATCCTCCATATAAAAGATCATAATATCATGTCACATGATAAATCCTAAAAGTGAAATTCCATCCCAATAGTCATAAAATAAGACATTAAATTTCATGTAATACACACATATGCATAGAAAATAATTTCATATTATTCAAGGATCATTTCCAAGACCATCCTAGCAGACAAAGTCCATTACTGAACCGAGTTCAATCCTCATTCCATCCATGTATTACTATACTGAATATAATTATTGTTCTAGTCATGTATATCTCATGAGATATAAATCTTATCACAATTAAATAGAGGTAGATGTAGGTCCCACCATTCTTATAATAAAACCATTCTTACAAGTTCAACTAAAACATAAAATCATTCACCATAGCATAACCCATTATATAAAATGGGTTTCTTAAACAACATTCCATCATAATTTATTTAAAACAAATAGATTTACTAAATAAAATTCCATCAAAAACACAATAAAATATTATTAATAACAAGGATATAAATAAAATACTATTTAAATAATGTCATCTTAGATGGAAAATAATTTTGAGAAAACACTTGAAATTAATTCTTAGGATAATATTCTTGATTATAATATTCTTTATTCATAAAAAATGATTTACTTCCTCAAAATGCCACATAATTATAGAAAAAAAATTATGTGAAAATAAACTTGTGTGATTGTATGGGAGGCTTCAAGGAAATAATGATTTATTAAAGCGTAAAAATATGTTCATTATATACAAGTTAAAAAAACATTATTCTCGTACTTTTTCTGGAAAAGTAAAAAAATACCTCGTACCAAAAAAAGACAAAATATTACATTCATACCGTTTAGTAAAAATTAACCAATGGATAAAATTGACTTTAAAAAATTATATAAAGATATAAAGAATATTATGAAATACATATTTTTTAAAAATGGAAGTGAATGATAAATATACCCTAGTAAATACTTACAAATAAACGATCATGGATAAAAACATGATTTGCATGGTTATCACATACCATAGGTCTGAATAGCTCTGTATGTATCTGAACCACCAATATAATGATTTTATTAATGTTACTGATTTCTTCCATAATAATAATCACTTTTATGATAACATTTATGATCATATTTTCATCCATTTGTTAGTAACATTTCGTAGTTACTCGTTATTCGGTTATTAACTGCTTTATGTTCTTAAGTGTGTTTTCTCAGATAAGTTCATATCCCTATTTTTAGGTTATAGTTATATCATTTAAAAAATTGTATTATTATAATATATATCATATTTATTCATTAAATTCATTTATATAATCATGCTTTAATGATGATTATATAGAACGAATCACATCGCACCATAGAGACGGTAAGTCGTACATACGCACGAGCGATGATATCATTCCCATAATGATTGAATGATATTTAATTGGATAGTGTATAGTATCTAATAATTTATATAATTTTTAATTAATAATTATATATTTTTTAATTTCATCATTATACCCTACCATGTAATGTTTGGGTGAAAACAGATTACACCACGGCATGGAGATGGTAACCCGTACGTACGCACATGTGGTGATTTAATTTTTCATAGTATGGGTAGAAGGTGACGTATGATTTCTTAATAATCATAAAAACATCTCATTATATAAGTAATACTATATTTATTACTTTATAATGAATCAACTCATGAGGAGTCAGTTTAAGAAGAAATAAGTTCAAATGAATTAGTAAATAATATTACCTCTTTTCGACATGCCTCCCATAAATATCCACATGGAGCACTAGAGATGGTGTTTGAAGAAAACCAAAACCTATATAATGTCTCTATGTATGTTTAGAATGGAAATGGTAAGGGTTTGGTCGAACATGAAGGCTCAAAATGAAGCAAATAGTTGAGGGAGGAAGTTCCCTTTTATAATTGAGGTGAGGGACACTTTTGGAAACCACCAAAATATTAATTTATAATAAAATAAAACCTCACATAAAAACCTAAAATATACCAATTTTAAATATCTGATGATATATAATTGTAATATCATCAAAAAAATTATACATGTTTTTATGTCAATTTATGTGTTATCAGTTTAATTAACACTTAGTTGTTCTATTTATATTTTATCTACGGTATCAAATATTTAAATATTAAATGGGTAAAATATTTACTTTTTTAATGTCAATTAGACCATAAATTAAAAATAATTATAACATTTTAGACCATATCATAATTATTTAATATTTTCTAAAATGTTTTACTATTTTTAAATAATTTAAGAAAACTTTATTTTGACAAAATATAAATAGTTACAATTTTTACATAATTTATTTCTTTAATTTTTTAAAATATACAAATTAAAATTAAAACTAGATCCATGTATTTTATTATATTCCTAAGTGGTCAAGGTAATCTATAAAAATAATTTTACATAAAAATTATACCATATTATATTAATTAAAATATTTGTAATAACATTTATTAGATCTCTTCATTTATAAAATAATTACTACCTCAATATTTTTGTCATTATTTAATATTCTTATTTGTAGAATAAAAAATAAAAATTAAATTATATGATGAAGATGAATACATTATCTTTCAAAATAATAATTTTAGTCGAATTTATCTTCTAGAAAACACAACATTAAAAATTTTATACTCTTTTAAAACATGAATGTCACAAAATTATCATCACTTTAAATAAAATAATATAAGTGTAATAATATCATCTATAAGCCTCAAAATGGTCAATAATTCGACCCTTGTATGCTGATGGTAGTGATATACTCTAAAAATAATGTTTTTTCATGTTTTTGGTCCTTTTTTGTTTATTAATATTTTAATAAAAAAATTATTGATTTCCCATCAATTAATTAATTTTTACATCATCCAAGTATATGTATTTAAGGTAATTATTTATTTCATAAAAATTAAAAACAAATATCAATGATATATAAAAACAATTAGGTTCCAAATGAGTTTTAATTATCTATTTTATCTTATGTATAACCTTATATTAATAATAATTTAATTATTAAATAATGAGTTAAACATATTTCACTTTTAAATAAAAAAATTAAAAGACCTAATATCACCCAAGTGGGTTCAATGGATGTGATTTCTAATGAAGAATATATTATGGAAAATTATAATAATCCAATTTTATTATCACAAATGTTAGTTTAATTTTATAATATTTTTTTTACCCTTAATTACCCAATTAACCCTTTTACCGTGCTAATAAAATTTACCAAAGTTACTGTTCATATTTTAGAAAAATAAAATAATGTTATTTACCGAATTTGGACCTAATGATTCTAAATATAGAATCCATTTTTTTCAAAATTAAAAACTTGAAATTTATAGAAATTAATTTAAAATTAATCATGTTGTTGAAAAAAAGGGGTTTTAAAAGTTAAAATATTGAAAATAATTGAAATATTTTTTACATCTGAATTCAATTTGAAATTAATTCCAATGACCAAAATTATATTAAATGGTAATAATATATTCTACTTATACATTGAAACAATTTAGTAATATAATTTAACCATAAAACTTATTTCAATGAATAATGTTATTTTTAATTAAAAATTAGCATATTTTACTATTTATCAAAACATGAATGTTATCAAAAAAACATCAAAAATTGATCCAATGTAATTTTTTGTATCCCGCTTCAATGTAAAAGGTTTATGTTGTCATTTAAAAATTATTAATGTGTCAACATATTAATTTTAATGTGTTTCTCCATTCAAATGTGTAAAATTAACCATAAAGAAATTGGTTTTTATATATCAAATAGGGTTTTATCCATACTATATGACTAGAATATCTATTGGATGAATATAAAAAATATTTTAATTAAGTATATAACAAATATATCTCATTAATTTTATTACCAAAAGTAATTCACTCAAAAATAAAAATATCTAATTGATTTATATTTTACAAAAATAATTGATAGCTAATAAATTCACAATGCATTTTCATAAGTTAGGTATAATTATTCCCACTAACTTAATGATTATTAAATAATGGTAATTTTATAATAAGGTAATCTCAAGGTTCATTTAAACTCATGATTGCGTGCAAATCAAGCTACTAAAGAATTAAATTTATTTAATGAAAATATTTCATAAAAACATCAGAGTGTCACATTTTACCCCCCCCCCCCCCCCAAACTAAATTTCAACCTCGAAATTATTCATTTGGAATCAAGGATATGAGAATACCTCTATATCATCATATCATCAAGTTCCCATGTAGCTTACTCTAATTTTTGTTTCCTCCATAAAACAATAACAAAGTGAGTTGTCTTGTTTCGTATAAGTTTTTTACTACGATCTAGAATCTCTATCAGTTTTTCTTCATAAGAAATATGTTGATCCAATGGTAAGACTTTTGAGCATATTACATGTGAATGATTGGGGATGTACTTTCTCAAGAGATATACATAGAACAAAACATAAACTTGAGAGAGAATCGGTTATTGATTCATCGATAAGCTACCTTCCCAACACGATCCAGAATTTCAAAAGCAATGATATACCTATGGATCAGCTTTACCTTACTTTCCAATATCCTTATTATCTTCCAAGTGGGTATTTATAGAAACAAATTATCACCAACTTCGAAACCTAGGTCTTTTAATCAGATGTTAGCATAAATATTTTTTTCAACTTTGAGATGCTCTTGTGTATTGTTCAATAGATCTGGCCTTTTCTGCCATTTCTACAACAAGATCAGGTCCTAATAGATTTCTTTCCAAAACATTATCCCAGGAAGTTAGAGTTCAGTAATTATTTTAATATAGGGTTTTATAATAATTCATATGAATACTGGAGTGAAAGCTATTTTGGTAAAAACATTCCACCAAAGGTAGGTGTTGATCCCATCCACCATTGAAATCAAAAGAGCAAGATCTCAACATGTCTTCTAGAGATTGAATTTTCCTCTTAGACGGACCATCTGTCTAAGAATGATAAGTAGTGATGAAACTTAACTCTATATCCAGATCATGATGAATACATTTCCATAATAATGAGGTAAATCTCATATCCCAGTCTGATAAAATGGAAAGTGGTACTCTATGAAATATTACCACTTCCATTACATATATCCTGGAAAGCTGATCAAGAGATAATCCTCTCTAATAGAAATAATGTGTGTTGACATCATAAGGAAATAAACTATAATCCATATATAAGTATATACTTTAGATGTTTTGGGAAGTCTAAAAATAAAGTCCATAGTGATGTTTTTTCATTTCCATTATGTTATGGGTAATGGTTGTAACATCCCCATTGAATTATTTCTCTCAGCCTTAACTCTTTGAGAAACCAAGCATCGAGAGTTATATTCAGTGACATCACTTTTCATTTCATCCCACAAGAAATACTTTTTCAGGTCCCTATACATTTTTGTGCTTCTAAGGTGAATAGAGAATGAAAAAAATTGAGCCTCATCCAATAGATTTTTCATTAATTATGGTATAGGAGGAATAAAAACTATGTTTTTGAACATTAATTTTTCATCACAATCAAGGTTTAATTTAGGAACATTTTTTACCTTCTTTTGTATCTCTATATATTTCTTCTACGCCTCCTTAATCTTCACTTATATTGATGGTTGTGCATTCATTTGAGAAGAATAAAATTTCTCCCATTTTATTAAAAATTCAAGATCCATCCTTTGAAAATCCATGGATATTGGATCATTTGTTATCCTCATCATGTATAGGCTTGCATGGTCTTATCCACTCAAAGAATATTCCACATTTTTCTCTTTCCCAATGTAGGAATTTAATAAGTAGTCATAATATTTAATTAACTCTAACCATTGTATTTCATGCATATTCAACTCCTTTAGTGTGGAAATAAACTTTAAAATTTTATGATCAATATAAATATCACACCTTTCACCATATAGATAATGCATCCATATCTTTAATGCAAGGATTACCACAGCTAACTCCAAATCATGTGTTGGGTGATTTTAATCTTTTATTTACAAATATCATTAGGCATTAGCAATCACCATATCATTTTTCATCAAAACACATCCCAAACCCTTCTTAGATGCATCACTGTTGATCACAAACCTTTCTCTACTATAAGGCATTGTTATCACAGGTGCATTGGATAACCTTCTTTTAATCTATCTAAAATTATCTTCACATTCCCCCATCCAAAAGAAATTAACACCCTTCTGAGTAAACTTGGTGTGTGGATTAGATAATCATGAAAAATCATTTGCAAAACGTCAATAATATCCATCCCAATCATGAAAAATTTGGATCTCAGTTACCGTTGTCGGTCTCGACCATCTTTCAATAACCTGTTTTTTCTGGATACAAAGATATCCCCTCTCTTGAGAATATGTGACCCAAAAAAGAAACTTTTTGAATCCAAAATTCTCAATTGGTAAATTTGGAATAAATCTTATCCTATCTCAGGGTCTTCATTAAAATTCTCAAGTTATCTTGATGTTCTTCCAATCTTATTTAATAGACAAGAATATAATCTATAAAGGATACCTCAAATTCATCAATATAGTATATAAAACCCATATTCATTAGATCCATGAATATAGTGGGGGAATTAGTAAGACCAAAATGCATCACTACAAATTCATAGTGTTCATAACTTGTACAGAATTCCTTCTTTGGTATGTCCTCTTTTTTTACCCTTAATTGATGATAACCTGAATGAAGATCAATCATGTAAAATTATTGAGCTCCGTAGTGTAGGTCAAATAATTCATTAATTTGGAGAAGAGGATATTTTTTCTTGATAGTGATCTTGTTAAGTTATCAATAATTAATATCGAGTATCATTGATCTATCTTTCTTCTTAACAAATTGAACATGTTCCCCCTAAGGTGAAACAATAGGGAGTATGAATCCCTTATCAAAATTCTCTTGGAATTGCTTCTTCAGTTCCTTCCACTCTATTGGGGCCATTCTATTTGGTGTTTTTGAAATAGGCATAGCACTCAATATGAGTTTTATTGAAAACTAAACATTAATATTTGGTGTAAGACTTGGAAATTCCTCTAGAAAGACATCATCAAACACACATACAATGGGTGTATTCTCAATCTTATTTTTCTCCCCTACCATTGGAGACAAATAACCTTCATTTATAGTAATCAAGGTCCATAAGTTGGAAGAAATTTATACTAGAATGTTATATTCATCCATGCATCAATAGATGATCATAGATTGATTTGGAATATAAAATGTGACTTCCCATCCATGGAAATTGATATGAGCTCCATATAGGGAAAAATAATCCATGCCAAGAATCACATCAAATTCTACTATAGGAAGGATCACAAGATTTTTCGGAAGAACGTTCTCACAAACAACCATAAAAGAATTATAAACTTTGGATGTGACTATAGTTCCATTAAGAGTTTTCCCAGCTAACTAATCATATCAATGTTGATGTAATATAGAGAAAACCTTAGAAAATTAATCAAAAATAATATAGCGTGTGGATCCAAATTTAAATAAAACATTTTCTACTTTAGAGTGTATGGTAAGTGTACCTTTCAACACTTCATTATCATATTCCACGTCACCAATAGTGATTGAATGCTACATTACTTTATCTTTGTCCTTAATAGTTAGTTGATGTCGATCATCATAAATAACCCCTGTATTGGGGTATTTATTAGCATAATCCCACATTTCCTTGAACATGTAGCATTAAATTGTTGGACATGAATTTTGTGTATCCTTTGTCATTTTTCACATCATTAGACTTTTTTCCCATCACATCGGCAATCAACTACTGATGAACTTATTTTCCACACATAAAAAATTTACTTGTCTCATTAATACAATTCCCTCTATGTTTATTTTCACACATTGAGCATAAGGGATAACTCATATTTTTCAATGTGGTCTTTATATTTTCCATGGAATCCCATTTTTCTCTTCTTATCAAACCCACATGATTGATGTGTTTCTCTAATCTCCATCCCAACCATGATAGCACATCGAACAATTTTCTCACAGTTGCTGAAGACTTTTATGGCTAATTCCCTTCGGAGACATGGTTTTAAGCCACTAAATAATCGATCAATTTTACTCTCAGGTTAGATAATAATTCCAAAATCATGCCATGAAATTCTTGTAAAATTTTATTCCTAGCATCCAATGGATTCGTCATCCTTTTTCTTATGTTAAAGAAACTCCTTCTATATCTTTATTTGAAAAATATGATAAATTTACTTATTGAAAAATAATTTCTTGAACTTGTCCCATTCCTTGGACTCAATTTTAACTCTTTGCCTCATATTAATGATAAAATTACACCATTTATCAACTTTACCTTGCAACCGATATATTGTGAGAATGAATTTGTCATGTTTAGAGCATTGTATAATTGAAAATATTTTTTCAGTAGTACAAATCCATTTTTTAACAGCTAATAGATTAGTAGACCTGCTAAATGAAGGTAGACACTGCCTTATGAAGGATTCAACAGAATTTTTCTCCATCCTTTGATAGTTTTGAAGTAAAACTTGATTCATAACATGATAATGTTGTTTGAGAATGACTATAACATTTTTATTTCCATCTCCTTTAACATTTGGTTTCTCAATGAGATAATAATTTCATTTCCTGCCGTATTTAGCATTAACATGGTTCCTTCAGGTACTAGTCATTGATAAAAACCAAGAATCATAGTGTGAGCAGCACGAATCATATTTATAAAAACATAAAATTCAAGAATAAAATTTCAATTTAAGACACTTTTGGTTTTTTTCATATGTTATTCATGAAAATCTGAAAACACTAGGATATGATTATAACCTATACTTAGACATATCCTTATGATTCTTACTAAGGTTATCTCATCCTTGTTTCCAAAGGTTTTCTATACCATTGCTTAGATACCAACTATAACAACCCATACTTTACTTAATATTTTACTTCAACATTATATAATTTTTATTAAATAACATAACCAAAAACCACACCATGACTGTATAGGTTTAGTGTCTTTAGAAACTGAGAAATAAAAAGAACTGATTTATAAAACATATACATTTTCTCCCGCTAATTTCTTCACAACTATAATCAGTTTTGACATATAATACTTAATAACATTATTCATGACCTGGAGAAAAGAAACATATGAATGGGTGATCTCAAATTCTATGTAAAGTAAAACAATGGAAATTTCAATCATATCATAATCATACAAACATAAAATTTGAAAATAATATCCTACATATAAAAGTTCTGAATATCATGTCATGGGATAAATCATAATAGATCAACATAATCACAATAGTAATAACATATGACATGAAATTTTGTGGAATACACATGTAAGCATAGAAAATAATTTCATATTATTCAAGGTTCATTACCAATACCATCATATCAAGTAAAGTCCATTACTAAACTGAGTTCACTCCTCATTCCAGTATTTTATTATTGAATGAGATTTACATTTTGTTCTATTCATGTCTATATCATGACATATAAATCATTTACCAATTCATTTTAGATAGATACAGGTCCAACCCATATAATAATGATACTATTCTTACATGTTCCACAAAAACATAAAAACATTTACCATTGTATAAACCATGAAATTAAATGGGTTTCTTAAACTTCATTCCACAATAACTGAAATAAAATATATGGATTCTCTAAATAACATTAATTCATTAACACAGTGAAATAATATTAATAATATGGATATAAATATAACCCTATGTAAAGTTTTTCATCTTAGTTATAAAATAATTTTTAGAAAACACGTGAAATTAATTCTGGAGAAAAATATCTTATCTTCATTAAAAAAAATTCCTTCCTCAAAATAAAACACAATTTTGAAAGAAATTATTTTATGTTAAAATAAAATTTTAAGCTTATATGGGAATTTCTAGTTAAGTAAGGTATTATAAATGTGTGAAAATATATTCCCGCCATACATGTTAAAAAAAATTCATCTCGTACTTTTTCCAAGAGTCAAAAAGTACCTCGTACTGAAAAAGGAAAAATTATTTTATCCATACTGTTTAGTAAAAATTAACCAATGGGTAAAATTGCCTTTACAAATTTATCTAAGGATATAAAAAATATTTCTAAATATATATTTAGGAATCATGGATGTGAATGATAAATATACCCCAGTAAATGATTACTAATAAACAATCTTAGATAAAAACAAGACTTGCAATGTTATCCATTACTGTAGGTCTGATATGCTTCGTAGGTTTTCAAACCTCCTTTATAGTTATTTAAATAATGTTACTAATTTATTCCAAAATCATTACCATTTTTATGATAACATTTATGATCATATTTTCCCCCTTTTGTTAGTAATATTTCATTGTTACTTGTTGTTCGGTCATTAACTGCTTTATGTTCTTATACATGTTTTGTAGGATAATATATTACTTCTATTTATAGGTTATAGTTATATAATTTAAAACATGTTATTTGTATAATATATAGAATATTTATTAATTAATTTCATTTATATACTTATTTTTAATGAATATTATGTAGAATAAATCGCATCACACCATGAAGATGGTAAACCATATGTACGCACGAGCGATGATATTGTTCCCATAATTATTGAATGGTATTGAAGTGTATGGTTTATGGTATCTCATAATAAATATAATTTTATATTAATCATATATATATATATTAATTATAACATTATACCCATCCATGTAAGGTGGTGCTGAAAAACGAAATACACCGAGATGTGGAGATGGTAAGTCATAAGTAAACACACTCTGTGATTTCATTTTTTATAGGATGGGTAGAAGGTGGAATATGGTTTTTTCATAATCATAATAACCTATATATATATATATTTACTATCGGAGTTATTACTCTATAAAGATACAAATAATGATGTTTAAGTAGAAGAATAAATAATTTTGAATGAATCGGTAAATGATATTACCTTTTCTTTAACGTGCCTCCTCTAAATCTCCACTTAGAGCACAATAGTTGGTCTTTAATGAATAAAAGGACCTCTATTACATTTCTAGGGAAGTTTAGAATAGAAATTTTTTAGTGGATAGTCCACCATGAATGCCCAAAAGTATGTTAAGTTTTGAGGGAGTAAGTTCCCTTTTATAATTGAGGTGAGGGGCACTTTTGGAATCCTCAGAAATAATGATTTATAATAAAATAAAACCCCAAAAAAACCTAAAAAATGTACCAACATAGATGATGAGATATGATATATCTGTAAAATCATCAACCAATAAATTTTATTCATGTATTTATGTCAATTTTATCATTTTCAATTTAATTTACACTTATTTACACTATTTAACTTTTAACTAGGGTAACAAATATTTCAATATTTAAAGGGTGAAATATTTTCTTATTTTAAGTAAAGTATATTTAAAATTAATAATTTAGAACATTATAGGCTATATAATAATTATTCTATATTTTTTAAAAACATTTCATGATTTTTAAATAATTTTAGAATACCTTATTTTGACAACATATCAATAGAGTCAATTTGAACACTATTTATTTCATGTATTTTTAGAAATATATAAATAAGAAGTAAACCTCAATAAAAAAATTTAATTATAACCCTACGGGGTCAAGTTAATCTATAAAATTTATTTGATACAATAATTATCCCATATTATGTTTATTAAAATATTTTTAATAACATTTATTTGAACTCTTTATAAGAATAATAATTTCAACATCAATTTTCTAAAATTATTTAATATACTTATTTATTGAATAAAAATTAAAAATTATATAATAAGTTTCATGTTAATCCATTATATTTTATAATAATAGTTTTAGTCAAATTCATCTTCTGAAACCCCCAATATTAAAAATTCAATACTCTTTTAAAACATGAATGTGTCCAATTTATCTTCACTTTAAATAAAATAATATAAGTATCATAATATCTTTTATAATCCTTTAAATTGTCAATAAGTCAACCATTTTTTGGTTACGACCAAGATATACTAAACCAATAAGATTTGGTCAAGTTTTTGGGCCTTTTATGGTTATTAATATTTTAATATTTCTTATTAATTTCCCATCAATTAATTAATTTTTACATCATCCAAGTATAATTCTTTAGGTTAATTACTTTTTTACTAAAAATTAAAAATAAATATCCATGATAAATAGAAAAAAATGTCTTTCAATTTATTATTTATAATCTATTTTATCTTCTTGTATATCATTATATTGAAAATAATTTAATTAATAAAGTTTGAGGGAGATATATTTCACTTTTAAATAAAATAAAATAATTGTCTATATCTCATCAAATTTGGTTCCAATGGATACCATTTAAACCAAAGTATATTTTAGGGAAAATTATAATCATCCAATTAAATTAATACAGGTGTTAGGTTAATTTTATAATATTATTTTTACACATAATTACATGATTTTCCCTTTTACCATGTTAATAAAATATACCGAAGTTAATATTCATATTTCTCAAAATATAAATAAAGATATTTACATAATTTTGACCTACTAATTTAAAATATGGAATATTTTTTTTTAAATATCAAAACACATATGTTTTACTAATTAATTTAAAATTAATCCTGTGGATGAAATGAAAAAAATGGGGTTTTTCAATGTAAAATATTGCAAAATATTGAAATGTTTTTACATCTGAATTAAATATGGTCGTAATTACAATTACATAAATTATATTAAATAGAAAAGTATATTATAATTATACTTGGAAACCATCATATATTATAATTTAATCATATAAATTATTTCAATGAAAAATACTATTTTCAATTAAAATTTAGCGTATTTTTACTAATCATAAAAACATGAATGTTATTAGAAATATATCAGATATTCATCCAATTTAAATTTCTATATCCCTCTTAAAAATAACATGATTTTTTATTTCATAAAAAATTTATTAATATGTAAAAATATTAATTTAAAAGGTGTTCACCAATCAAAGGTGTAAAATTGACCTTTAAAAAATAGGTTTTTATACATCCAACAGTGTTTTTTTAAAACCCCATGACTAAAATATCAATTGGATTAATATCAAAATTGCTTTATTAAATATATAACACATATATATCATTAATTTCATTAAAAAAAATTAATTTACTCAAATATAATAAATATCTAATTGATTTAAATTTTTTATAAATAATTGATAGCTAATGATTTAAAAATGCATTTTCATAACTTAGTTATAATTATTTCCACTAAGCTAACGACTAAGATATAATGGAAATTTTATAATAAGGGAATATCACGGTTTGTTTAAACTAATTATTGTGTGAAATGAAATCTATTGATGAATAAAAATTATTTAAAAAATTTATTTCATAAAAACATCTTGGTGTTACACATATGGTGAATTTGAGACATCATGCCCAATACTCGAGATAGGGGGAATGAGTCATCATTCCTAAAACCCAATACAAAGGAATTAGTAATTTCATTTCCATAACCTATATAACAATCTAATGGTGAGAGATGTCACGCGTAATACCTGATGTAAGGGAGAGTGAAACGTCATGGTTTTCAGGTACCATAACAACCATTCCACAACCAAACTCCATGGAATAATGATAATAATAGTAATATCATGGGGGTTTACCACTTTCTCATAATTATCATCAATCCCCAACAAATTAAGGGAATCACATATCATATGATCCATATATTAATGAAAAATCACATGGAATGGCCTTTCCATCGATTATCGTTCATTATAATTAATCTTTTTAATTCATATAAGAAACAAAAATTAGTTCCATTCGATTCAATCAATAAAGTTAATTGATCAAGTCATCTAAAATTCCATTTCATGTAATCTAAGAACATTGAATTTTTTCGGAAAATATTAAAAGTATTTAAGAGTGGGAGAATCCATTTATAGGATATGTAGAACACTTATCTGATGTTTAAACCTTTAAAATATTATATAATTGAGGTAAAATCATCTATCACACCAAAAAAAAGTGACCCAAAATGATTTCAAAATCATATTATCACATATAAAGGGTCAATGGGAGTATAATGAAATGATTCAATTTATTTTAAAAGGAATTACATTTTTTATGGAAATGTGTGCCAAGTGCTGGAACACAACACAATGACACAACTATGAAAAAAGTGGAACATTGAGACAAAATTCTACACCACCTACAATAAAGTCATAGATGACAAATTATCTTATATTTTATTCATAATCAAAATAGATAGGAATAAAATTGAATAATAGTTCAATGAGATTAAAATTGAGAAAAATATATTTTTCCAAAATAGATTAAAGGATATGAACATCAATTAATATATGAATCAATTGGATTGGGTATCACATTGACACATATCTAATGCTGGAGACATTGTTTTACATAGAGAGTGGATCAAAGAGTTATCAACATACTGAGGATATTCTTTAGGAGAACTCAGAGGTGGTAAAAGAAGGGGTATGTTTGTAAGAGGGTGAAGAAATGAGGGTTAGAGGTTAAAAAAATTACAATGGTAAAATTTTAAAATCATCCAACTGGATAGGGTCACAAGGTTTGGCCACATTTTTTACCAAACCGTGCACCAACCATGCCCCATACCACATCTCAATGAGAACCCCACACAAGATAGGCTAATGGTTTTTATAATCATATATGATCCATAAACCCAACACCCTATATAATTTTCATGGTCATTCACCTGTGATCATGCAATTTTTTAAAACTATTTTAGGCCTTTTCTCTCCACTAAAACACCTCACATGTTTAAGGAAACCACATAGGATGGGCTGCACAATTTCTTCTAACCATGTGGCCTAGTCATATTTTCTCAGATTCTGGGGTTACGGCTCAAGACAATATGTTGACACCCATGTGACCTCCTTGAATCCCTTATGTAACATTAAAAGTTCCAAACTAATTAATTAAACTAATAAAAAGATATGTTCTTTTGAGAAAAGTAAGTTTGTAATGATATAGTGTAGAATAAGGTATCACATGATTTTCACTTGTCTGATTCATTATTATTCATGATTATTATATGTATATTTTCTTTTTTGATATATTAATTTTTTATGTTTTTATTTTTATTAAATATCAATGTTTATTTTTTATAGGTATTTTCCTATTAAGTACACCCAATTGATCCCCCACCGTTGTTTACTAAGTGTTTATAGGATGGATTCATCTAGATTAGAGATGTTTTTCTTGTATGTTGTATAGATTTAAAATTTTAGTTGGTGTTCTAGAGCTCTTTAATAAATATAATTACTTGATGAGGTATACATTTAATATATTTACCATCTTGTTTGTGGGAAATTATTTTACAAAAATTGAAATTTTTTACTGTTGATTGGTAGTTGTTTTAATATTCCTAAGTGTTTATAATGTTAATGACTCCCATAAATGTGTTTTATACCCACTATGTTATTATCCATGTTAGGTCCTATTAGGGGGATATTCATGGGCCACCATTTACTTAATTATTGGTCCAATTGGTGTTCTATAGGGTTAGGTCATGAAAAATAGGTATCAAATTTTTGGTTGACTGTTAGGATAGAGTTCGTAGTTACTAAAATTTTATGATTCCATGGGATTGGTAAGTAAGTGTTGAAACTAAATACCATCATGTTACTTACGTCACATTGATTTTCTAGTACAAATATATCCATTTCCCCCTATGATTTAATTCAATGAATTTAATAACATTCTAAAATTATTAGGTTGAATTGAAATCATTTTTTTATTGAAATCATATGTTGATACAAACATTGAAGTCATTAGAATCGATAACATTTTCATTATTTATCATAAATGTGTTTCTAATATTATACTTATGTTTTTTTGTTGATGCTTTATTGATCTATTTAAGAATAGATAACATAAACATAATTTATGAATAGATTAGTGAATAAGTGACATTAATAGTGTAAATAATTCCTTCATGGTTCTTTATTTAATTGCTTCTGCGGTTGTTATGAAATGTTTCCTGTACACATCTTATTCATCTTTATTATTAAAGTGTGAAATTTTATTCGTTTCCATGATGTATTTATTTGTTTGTAAGTCATGATTAATATACCATTATTATGTGTAATTTTTTTTTTTTGGGGATCCCGTATAAAATAGGACTTCTTTAATAGACATCATATTAATAGACTTATATTAATTGTCTTAGATCCATTCATATAATTAACCTGATCTTTGATTATTTTTTTATGCTATGTGGTTTTTTATATTCGTGAAATATTATATCCATGTGTCAATAATTTATTACAAGGTAAATTTTTTGGAATTTATTCATGTTATTCTTAAAAGATGATAAGAATTCTTATTGACGACCTATAAAAAATTCAAAATTTTACAGGAATAAACATACCTTCTCATTTGTATGCATGGTTAATGTTATATAAAAAAATATTGTTTTTTCTATGTGTTGAATCCTGATTTCCATTCCATAGGTATATATTAAATGTTTATTTTCTTGTACTTGTGTATGATAGTTATTTATTATTTTTGTATTCGTGTCTAAAGTTTAAGAATGTTTTATGATTTATAATGAAAATTTTAGAGTATATTTCCTAAGAATTTTTTTCTATAGAATGTTTTTCATAAATTATAAGTAAAAATATGTCCCCTTTTTTGTAAAATATATACATATATATTTAGTGGTGAGATATTTATTAAATTTTTTTGATATAGACAGACATGATGAATGCTGTTAAATATTGTTGGTATATTCATTAGAAATTTGAAATCATTTAAAATTTTTATTTATAAAATTCATGGGTTCATGATTTCATGAAATCAATATAAATAAATTGAGATTAGGATAAAATAATCTAATTGATGAATCATTTACTATATATTTTCATATTTTTAATAGAAAAAATATATTTTTAGAATCCTATAATTTAAAATATATAGATTAGATAACATTAAATATCCACATTAATAATTAAAATAATTATTGTGTGTATTTTGTTATTTTATTAATATTAGAGAGAAGTTACCTTTTTCAATTATGTTTCCTGTTTTTTATTATGTTTTGTTATAGTGACTTTTTATAAAGACTCAACTCCCATAAAATACTAATAATTTAATGTTGGTAATTAAAAATTTGATAAGAAAAAAATTGGTGATGATGTTATTGCTGGACACACAAAATTATTATGAAAATAATGATTAAAAGTTATATATTTTTGTGTCATATTAATGGATTTTTTGTGATTGGATATGATAATGTTGATTTTATTTTTTGTGTAGATGTATGGTTGTTTTATTTCTGGTTATAGGTGTAATAGAATTTATGGGTTTTCATGTGAGTGTCATTGGGTTAGTTTAGCGGTTTATATAGGAATGATAAAGTTTTTTGTATATTGTGTGGATAATTGAGTGGTGATGAGTGTTGGATGTTGTGGATTGTTTATATGGTTGGAATTAGGTTATGTGGGTGATGTGATAAGAATATAATGTTGTATATTTTGCAAGGAGTGGTGATGTGGATGTGTAGAGTGTTGTGCGGGTGAGCTGATTAAGTAGTGTAGTCGATTGGTTGGTGTGTTTTTAATGAAAATTTGTTTATCCAATATGATTTATAAAATGAAATATATTGATTATTATTACCTTTATATAATTATTTTCATTGAAAATCCATTATAACAATACTAAAATATTGGGTGTGGAAATAAAAAAAGGTCTGTTTGGAAAGAAAATTGTAGAAATATCAGTTTTAGGGAATACCAATTTTATTTTAATAGATACTATTTACCAATAAATTAGGATTTTTTCAAAGATGTAATGTTTTCCTTTTTATTGGTGAATAATCTATATCAATTTAGATTTCGGTTGGTTGTTATATATTTTTGGAATTAGAATCTATGATTGTGGAAAATAAAGTGTGAAAACCAAAAAATATATGTAATGGGGGGATTTATTGAATTATTCAAGTTGGATTTAATTTATCATGTGTTGATTCATAATTGTCTAAAGAAGATTATGTAGATTTATTATGGATTTAGTAGTTTAAAGATATTTAAGAACCATTTAATGAATCTAATAGGTTTTTTTTCTTCCTGATAAATGTAAATGAGTTCAACCTTCTCAGTATACCATGAGTCCAAATATACTTATATGGTAAATACCTCTTCAATTAATATATAGTGATGTTATGATATGATCATAAGAGATCACTTTAATAGATTTATCTTGTATAGAGGATCCAAATGAGGAACCCTCTGGTCAGTTAAGTTGGTTTAGATAAATTATGTAAATTCTAGCACTCTAATATTGTGGAATAATATGGTGAGAGGATATTTTATAGATTGATCATGAAATTTCACCTAGGGGCTTGGTATATTGAGAAATCAGGTGTTTAGAGAGATGGTTATTTTTTATGTAATTCTATGGGAAATCATCAGTATATATTCCATGAGAATCAGTATGTTCCTCAATCATTATATGACTACTAGTTTTAATGGTTACATATTCTAGGACTTCTTAATTTTCTAAAAGAGTTATAGTGGATTTTAATTAAGTTTTAACAGTCTGTTGACTGAGAGTAAAAATGTAATAATATTTTCTTTAAAATTAAATTCTTTTTTTTCATCCAAACATTTTTATTTAGTTGGGGAGTTTTTTTAAAAATTAAATCATATTAAAATTTTGTTATGTCAAAGGGATTATGATTATATGTGGTTAAGGTTATGTCAAATATATTTTGATGGTAGGATTAGTATTTTACAGTTATCCTTGATATTTTTAGTAGGCTTCAATTTCACCTTATACATGTTTATTTTAAATTCTAAAAATATAATAATTTTTTAGGTCTAAAAATAATGTGAATGGGTTTCACAAATCACTTAATTTTTGTTTTCATGATTATTTGGGTTGTTTATATGTGTTTTGGAGGTAATTTAGAGATTGGGTTTGATTTCTTACCCTATAAAGGATTGAAATACCATAGTTGTGGGTGTGTTGGAGGCCATGGAATTCCCTATATTATATTTTTGGATGTGGAGAATTGTCATTCTAGTGTTTTTTTTTGTATTAATGGTTCCAATTCACCTGTTTTGGATGGAATAGTAATTATAGAATTCAAATTTGTAATACAAATAAGTTCCCCACATTTATAATAAATAGACTGGTTACACATTTTTATTGGGAGTTTTTATTAATCTAGGTGGAGGTTTCATGACACAGAGGAGGTTCTAGTGATGTACATGGTGAAAAAAGTGTTTCCTAATGGGGAATAGTGATGGTTGAAAAAACTATTTTTGGTAATATTGTTGAGCCGATGTAAGGTTATAAAGGTGTTGAGTTGTGTGAGGAGTAATGGAAGTGATGATGATAGTGTCAATATACCATGATCTTGGGAGTTTTGATATGAATTAAGGTGGAAATTACCATTTCATCAGAGTGAGTAGCAGTGATGGTTTTCTGGTGTGTTTAAATAGGTCTAGTCATGTCATGGTGTATTTCATAGTTTGGATAAAATTTATTAAAAACAGCCTAGGAAAGAGAATGAGGATAGGGGGATATATCTATGTCAAATTACCAAAGAATAAAAACTCATTATAACTAGTGAAATTATGACCATTTTTAATACCATTATGTCATGGTGAGGGAATTTTTGGTTCCCTTTATATGTGTTTTCAAGACCACCTTCATTTGACAACTTTTCCTCCATCAAACCCTAGACGACCCCATAACCTATTAGTAAACATCGGTCATAATTATTGAGGGTTAAAACCTTGTGGTTAATTAGGATATAAATCTTTTATTTGGAGGTAATCTCCTTCCTACTAATTACACTCAAATATTTTTCATACATGATTTTTTGTGGTGAGGATTATCTGTTCCTAGATTATATTACTATATTTTTGGATTTTGGTTAATTGTAATTAGAATTTATGGTGATATTTATTTTTTGTGGAATTGTTTTATACAAGTTAATTGGCTATTGTAATGTTATTTAGTAAAATATTATTCTCAAGGTAACGTATTTGTAAACTCGTCTTCTATATTTCGGAATAAACAAGCTTTTCCAGTGTGTTGTGATTCCCTCCAAAAATGTAATCATATTCTTCCTCAATATTGTTTTATGTGGTTTCAAAAGAATTCATAGATTATGTGTATGGAAAATAAAATATATATACAATATTTAATTAATTAATTAATTAATTCTGATGTTGAATTTATTAAAATGAAATTAGAAGGGGTGTGATTTTAGGTTCCTAATGAGGGATTCATGCTATTTTATAAGTGCTTATTTTCACTAGTTTATGATTTTTACAATTAATTTTTTTGTTTTTGAAAACATTTAAGGACCCTATAATATTTTTAAAAGGATAATTATTTTATTTTCATAATGAAACACCCTAATAAATTAAATTAATACTTTTTTTGATAGCGTATTTAACATGAAGAACTTATTTTAAACGAAATGTGTTATAATATAAAAATATTATTTTGAAAATATGACTGATTTATTATAGATGTAAAATTGGAAGGTATGATTAATACTAATTAATTTATTAAATATACATAAAATTAATATTATAATTTATTGATAAATTCTTAATTAGAATGTAAATTTAAATAAATATATTTTATAGTACATAAAAGTGTTCCCTTCAAAATGTATTTTATTGATTTGGTAGAAAAAATATTATAATTAATTTATTGAAATTTTAGACATATTATACTATTAAATGAAATTAATATTTAAAATAAAAAATAAAAAAAACTTAATTATGGTTTTATTTTTGATTTTTCATAATTTATTAATTTTTTAGTGAATAGTGAAAATTTTAATTTTTATAAAACTATATTTTCTTTTTACTATATTATGGGATATAAAATTTCCATTATAGTTTTAATATGATTTAAAAGTAAAATAAGTATAATTACATGACCATAAACATTACATAATGTTTATTTTATGTTAATAATTTAGCCACTTACATACTAGGATCTTTTCATGTTATCGTTTTAGAGAATTTGGATATAACTCCTATATAAAAAACCATATAATACAGAGTGGAAGCTTCAGATTAATATCCATTTTTTCTTTAATATAAAACATTAAAAATAAATCAGGATTATTATTCATGTATAGTAATCATCTCTTTCAAATTTTCTTCTTTCATTCCATCACCCCTTTTTAAACACTATAAAAACCACTAAATTGTGGGATGAGCACAAAAATATTTTCAATGGAGATACAAAATGAATCCCATCACACTAGTGAAAAAATTAATTTAGTATTTAACATTAAATTAAATTTTCATTGATTGATTTAGTTAATACATTTTCACATGAAAAAACAAAATCATTTTTCTGAATGAAAATCCTTTAAAACCCATAACAGGCAATTAAATCCACTTTTTGATAACATAGAGAATAATATTCATAAGCCACTTTAAAAACCCCTTAGTTGGAATAACCTTAGAGACTATATCCAATATAAATATTATCCAATGGATTGGAGAGCTACAATAGGGATCACCACTCATATAGTACATATCGAGCTCAACTTTCTTATAAGAAATATTGGTCTAACCCGTCTTTTATGGGCTATAATATAGATCAAACCTTTGTAAAAGATATATTAGGCTCGACTATGACATATAATGTGGATAATATCATCATATAAGTTTAATCTAAATGACAAATTTTTCATTTATTACTCCACTACCATATAATTAATATAACAATTTATGCCTGTAGTTATTCAACCTAATCCTCTTTTGAAAAAAATATTTTTAAACCATACACATATCCTTTTTATATATCAAAACACACTTTTTATTAAACCCATTTTAAATACTAAAATACATAAAATGTAAATAGGGGTTTTCATTGATGAAATCATGATATCTTACAATGGAATCCAGAAATAAAATTATGGTCAAAGTGATTTGAAAAGTCTTTTTCTAATATATTTAAAAACTAGAACATTAATTTTCTCATTATTCAAAACATTATGTATGAAACATGTAAAAATATTTATTTTGAGATCAATTGAAATAATGTAAAAATAGATATAAAACATAATTTATAAATATTTAATGTCCATGTAAATCATTCATAAATGTATTTTTAAAACATGTACTTATAAGAGAATGATTTGTAAGGAAAACAATAAAAGATTATTTTTAAAAAAGTAATGTTTCTTGTCACTAGAGCAGCACATGAACTGTATTATTCATGAAATAATAACATTTAAAAAAGAAATAAATACCATTATAAAATATAAATTAATTATATAACATGCCAAAGGGAATATATATACACCTTATAAAATCATATATGTGAATAACATAAAAATATGCCTCAATGAAAGATAATTGAGAATAAGTCACATACCATGTGTTTGACTTGCCCCATATGTTCATTGTTTTCTAGAATAAGAAATGTTTTAAAATTATATATATATACAAGAAAACTTTTATTTTTCTTATTCAAATTATTTCACTTATTATCATATTATATATGATTACTTAATAAATTAGGTTTATAACAGATGTTTTGATCATATTCACTTTATCTGTTTAAAATGACTTTGGTATGTTGACTATGGTCAAAGAAGTAGTTATTTAAAAATATATAGAATAATAAAAATGAAATAATTATAATATTTATTCAAAAATTATAGTTTATAAACTCAATAATTAAATAAGGTAATATAAAATGAACTATGTTATAATCATGGAGAAAGTAGGATGTACGAATGCATGAGTAACATTTCTGTTTTTCAATCATCATTATAATGAAAAGTTAAGTAATAAATTAAAATTCCAGAATTAATATAATATCATAAATAAAATATTATTTAATTAAATATAACAATACATTTCATTCATGTGTTTTGTTGATGAAAAAAAAATTATATCGCTTCATGGAGGCGGCAGTCCCCATGTCAATGAAGGTCGTTATATTTTTTTACTGTAAGAATGAAAATGATATATTATAATTTCATAATGATAAATACGTCATTATATCATTATTATTTTATTTATATCACATATATTCATTAAAATTATCTTTATTACCTTCCATGTAATGCATTATTAAAAAAATTACATTTTTTTGTGTTGTAATAGTCCACCGTACACATGAGCGTCGTTATCAAATCCATACCTAATAGAATTTAAGAAGGTAAATGTGATATAAAAATTCTATTAGTGTAAATATTTTAATATATTGTATATATATAATTATATATATATATATTTAATCAATCATTACATTAATTCTTGGTTGGATACAATGTAAAACAAAATACATAGGTTTGCGAGTTGGAAGTTTTTTATACACGCGAATGTTGATTTACTATCACATTTCCTGGGTGTGGAGATGGATTAATATTATCCCATAAACATAATAAAATATTAGTATATTTAATTTAAATTTTATATTATATTATAAGTGTTAAGATTTTCTTTTATGTGGACAAATGAATAAAAATAATGTTTTATATTAAGACAAATAACGTTTCTAAAAGTAACCTCTTTTAGAACACTTCATAAATCTATTGTGGTTTGTATTTTCTATTAAAATAATATCTAAGTTGTTTCTATAGTTTATGGGGATATAATTTTTCCAGTTTGGTTAAGCCAATGGGCTTGATATGTGTGAATAATTTAGGGGAGGTAGTTTCCTTTCCTATGTAGGGAAATGGAACCCTCTTGGAAATTACATGGAAAATTCAAAAAAAACAAAATAATAAAGTAAATACTTTGAAATAATACTCCAAATACTATATATTCTATCTATTAAAGGATAGTAATTATATATTTCCATAAAATATTATTTTTACTACTTTAATTTGAAATCATATCGACAAATTTTTATTTTAACCCCCAGAAAACCCATTTTACCTAAACTGTGATAATTAATTTTTTCATTTTTCATTTTTCATTTTTGAATAATATTAAGTTGAATATATTATAGAATATAAATTTTACTATTTCAAGTTATTGAATCCATTTTAACAATCTCAATTCACCAAATTATAGAAATTTAATTTCAATCAAAACCTACAGATGTGGAGAAAAATATGGTTTTCATGAATTATATTTTTTTGGGAAAAGGATGATTTTATATTTACTATATCCAAAATAATAAACATTGTATGAATACCAATAAATATTTATTGATTTTAAATCTATAAATTTCACTTAAAAATTTTAATTTTTTATTATCTTGATTAATTATAATGGATAAATATAATTCATTCCAAAATAGATTTTAGAAAAATGCTGTTTTTAAACACATGTACAAACATATAATAAAATCCTATATAAATACAATTCACAATAAATTATGTTTGTTGAATATAACTAAGTAATAATTTCTTTACATTAACTAAAATTAAAAACCCAATATATCTTTTAAGGTAAATAATTTATTTAATATAAATGACATTCTTACAAAAATGAATATTTTTAACCACACACTAAAAAATTATTATTTTATAAAAAATGAAAAAATATTAATTCAAAATAATTTTGAAATGATTATTTCAAAAATTATTATCTTTGTATAAAATAAAGGTTTTAAAAATTTTATTGTTTAATTATAAAATTTTATTAAAAAAACACATTAACATCAATTTTGAAGAGTACCGATTTTGAAGATTAATATTAATTAACTAAAACATTATGGAATATTTACAAAAAAATTATCAATATTTTATTTTATTAGGAAATATATATATATATATATAAATTATTAATACTATTCCTACCCTCAAATTTGACATCATTGTTATATAGTAATATATACTATGTGTTTTTTAACCTCGGTGTTGTCTGTCTTGCACGTTATCGACAATTGAAAATATTAGGGTTCTATGTACTGTGATATATTGATGAAATTAAATTTTTTAAACAATAAATATATCATAATGTCTTTTGTTGTTATATTCTCTTCCAATATTTTTTTTTCATGTATAAAACATTATCGAATAAAATTTTATTCTTTTGAAATATTGATGTGTTACATCATCCACCCCACTAATAAATGGAATCCTAGGGATTTGAAATTTATCATTATAATAAATAATTGTATATTTGAAAATAAAATTGTGGAGAAATCCACATCATAAAATGGTTTAACAAAACATCCACTTGATAATAGATAAATTGAACTATGATGGTTATCCAGAATAACACATAACTAAATTTCAATGTAGGATAACATAGGTGGGAAGTGAACATATTTTCATGGATTAAAATTGTAAAATTCAAATAATTATGTAGTGTTACAGAGAAAATTGATCATAATATGTTTAACTATCATTATAAAGTCAACAATTACAAAACCACCAACCAAAGAGGTTTGAAAAGGGTTAACAATTTCATCAGATATGATTGTAATAATTTTTTATAAATATCCTTTATATAAAGTTGAAGAATTATTTTACCATATTGACTAAAATTGTAAGGAAATATTCCTATATTTACAGTAGAATTATCTTAATTATTATTTTCCATCACACTCAATTTTTTTCCAATTATGTGTATCCATGATGATTTTTTCATTAATGTATCAAAAAAATATACTTATAATAGACCAAATATTACCTAAATGGATAACAACATATTCCTCGTATCATAAAACATTAACAACAACCAAAATGGTTAGCGTGTGGTAATATGTTTCACCAAATTATAGTGATTCTTTTCTGAAACCATACTAATAACCTAATCACCAAATCACATTTCAATCCCAGTTCGATCAATATTATAAAACATGTATTCCAAAAATAAAATATATCATTATATTTTGAACATTTTAATTTATAACATTGATTTCATACTAACCATGACATGACATAGTCTAATGGTAGGACTTTCACCAATATCCACCATTATTTGGGGGTTGAATCATAATGGCCTTACTGGCTTTGATTGGTTGTCACCCTATATTCAAGCTGTCCATTTTCATAAACACTAACCATTATAAAATTCCCATATATATGTTGAAAAACCATAAAAATAATTATATACATAAAACATAATACAAACCCTAAATGGTATCAATACATTATAACTCATGTAAAAAATCTAATGAAGTACTTAACATTAATCTAAATCCTTATATTTACATAAATCCCAAAAAAAATCTCTTAAAATTTCATTAATCACATTAATATCACATCACTTAAAACATATAAATGATTTTATTTTAACATATGATTAAACTTGAGAAAATATCAAGATCATTGTGTTTTTACTACTTCACCAAATAGCCCAACATTAATGAGAGTAGTTGAAAATGATTTTTCCACAAGTTTAAATTTTTTATCACAGTAAATTCCACCCTAATATTTGGACACACATTTTAAAAATGACCCAACTCAGTGTAGATAAAACATCTCACTATTTACTGGGAATGTGTTATTTAATTCTTTGAGTGCTTTTCAAACATTTATTTCTATTCATGGACCCTATGACCAAAATTACCACACTAATAATGCATCCCTAGTGAAGACCATAATTCAGAAAAATGTATTTTACAATGCATAGAACTTTTATTTGGCCTCTTTTTTATTCCTCCAACATTTCATTCCACCTTGACCATTTCTTACTCTTGTCATCTTATTGCATGTATGTGTCAACAAACTCCAACTCAACTTTCTCAGCATAGTAAAAAACCTTCTCATGGCTTTTATATTCTCATGTGGGTAATTTTATTAAAATAATTGGCTAAATCATGAAAAAAATAAATTAATATAATTATCTATGTACTAGACGAAAACTTGTATGTACCTAGACAATATTCTAAAATTACCTTCATTAAAGTCCCTAGAATCTTCATCTTTTATACACAATTTCATTAATTTTTTTCTATCCAATACTAAACAAACATAGTGAAATTTTTATAAAGAGATATATTGATAAATATTTCCCAATACATGGAATCAAGATCATATTTATCTTCAGTATTCTTAACCAAAGGCCAACATCAATTGTACTCTCTTTCAATTCAATAACAGAAGGGTTACCTTTTTTACATTTTGAACATCCCATGACATAAAAATATTCTTTAGGGAATTTATCTATTCTTCATCTACCACTAAGACAAATGATACTACCCCTGAAGGGAATTTTACCTTATAAAATGATCTAATGTAGACATTTTCTTTCATAGTTGATCCACTTACTCTCTAGTATGTATACCACTACCATTATTAACATGTGTAAGATAATCCATAACTATAGAAAACTATTATATTTAAATTCCAACAATCTCAGTATACTGTTTCATATGTATATTTTCTTATCAGCACCTTCCAACTAGAGGTTCCCTATTTTTTTTATAAAAAACCATTCTGAACAGACATTGTTTAGATGCAGTGGAATTTTAATATTTAAGTTATTTATAATTTCATCAAATCCACAGTGTAAAATCCTCCATCAGAAATGAATTTTCATTATATTAAACTCAATGGTTATCTAAACAAACCTATGGTACCAATTATAAGGACCTAACCATAAACATTACATAATATCGACTTTTAAGACATGAATTCCTTCTCATACATTATAGTATTTTTTAGGAATGTATGTTTAGACAATTAAGACATAAACCATACAAAAAAATCCCAATTAATAAAAATTGGACACTTTTAATTAGTATCCATTATTCCATAATATTTAACCTTTAAAATAAATCATGGTTTCATATCATGAAAAATCATTTATACATCAAACATGACTTCATCCATTCCCTTACCCAACATTAAATACTATAAAAGTCACATAAAAATGTATTATTATCACATACATAACTTATTTTAAAGGTATTTTTATTTTAATTTCCATTAATTATTTGTTTTTGGGGGTTTCCCATGATTTTATAGAGGAATGGGTGAGTTTTCATGAATTAGGTCAAACAGTGAGCCTAATTCCATATTTAAAAATAAATTTTGTTTTTTTATAAATCCTTCATTTTTCAACATTTTTCATCCATTATAATTCCTACAAGGCCTCCCCAGACCTATTAAAACCAAAATGTCAATTTTGAGCCTTTAGGAATCCATAACCAAGGTGTATATGGGTTTTAATTTAAGGTATTGGGCCTACCCGGAAGCCCATTTCCAGTTTAAAAAATAAATTTTGTTTATTTAATTACATATTTGATTTTAATTATTTTTTGGTGATTCTAAGTGTCACCCAAGCCCACTGAACCCATCCGCGCCCCCAGACTCTTCCCCCCCTCTTTGGAGATCTTGTTCATCGTGAATATGTGCAGAACATTATAGGGTTCCTCAAATAGGCCTGAATTGAAGAGGTAACTCCATTACTTCTTAAATCTCTCAATTCTTACTCTTTTCACTCCATTCCAATTCCTAATTCAACCCTTAATCCTACTATTCAAACCTAAAATCCATGACAGCCCTCTAAGTCTCTCAAAACCCCTTTGGAATCCCATTTTATGGGGAATTTTTTGGTGGAACTTCAATGAATCTCAAGTATGTGTCTCTCCGCCTCAGTTCATCCCCTTTCTAGGAAGTTTCATTAAATTTTATTGAAGTTACAAATTCCCAGGGGGTAGGGTTTCATACATAGGGTTTACACTTGGGTTTTCTTGGTCAATTATTGTGGTTTTAGGTTCGATATAAGCTCCTCTTGGTGCGATGGTGGTGTGACTTTATTTCGGCACAGTGATTCAAGGGTTTCATTTTATTTGGTAGGTGATTCAAATGTTTATGTAATAATTGTGTATTATCATGTTGTATTTATTATATTTTAAGGTTTATATAATTTTATTATTACTACAAAAATTAGTTTTAGTGGTGTTTTTATTACAATTGAATTTTAAATGCCAATTTGGTGTGAAATTGGAGGTTTTCCAGAGAAATGATTAATTGGTTTATTTGGGGATTCCCTATAAATACTAAGTTTTTTTTATTAAACTTTAATTGGGCTGAAAATAATGTTTATAATGTTTATTACCGTTTTTTTCTTCTAAAATGGTTTTAATTGGTGTTTGTAAGGAAAGTGATGTTTTGGTGAAACTTTTGTGTGAAAATGGAGGTTTTACAAAGTTATAACTTCTTTTTTAACCTAGGGCTTCCCTAAAATTGATTTTTTGTTTTCATTGAAATTTATTGGGCTTCTTTAACTGTTTTTGTAACTTACAAGTGTGAACATAGTGTACAAGTGGGTTTCTTAAGGGGTTTTTTCTGAAAAACAACGCGGGATTTTGAGAAATTGCTTAATTAAAAATCAAAGTGTTTGTTATGTGTTTTAAGTGGTATAAAATGAGATAGATACTATACTGGGTGTATGTGACCAGTAGTGGTATTTTACATGAAAATATATATGTGTTGCATGCTTAAATTGTTTGAGCACAAAGGGGGATACCTAGGTACCTAGGTGGGGTAGATGTGTACTAGTACGGCTAGTGGAGTAGATGGGTTTTATCCCTACTTTAGCTAGAATTTAGATAAGGATAACTCTAAATAAACTATGTGGATGATGATAGTGTACCACTAGATAGTGGGTATATTCCCTACTAGTGGCTCGTACATGAGAATAGATTTTACTATGGTTACTTTACATCACGGTATGATGTACATGGGACCCAAGACTATCTGGTGCCTATGGGTGTTCCCGTGTGGTATTTTCCCAAGTCTTGGGGTGTTATTGGAAGTAAATTATAGTATCTACCATGTCTATTTAAATGTGTTAACATTATGAAAATTTTATCTTGGAAACTGTTTTCAATTGAAAGTTGCATTTCTTGGAAGTTATCACTGCTTTTCTTTGCGTATTAAAAATGCTTGATTTTTCACATTATATTGCAATCTATTTAAAATAATTGGGTGTTATCTTATTGTAATTAGTATTAAACCCTACTTACACCCCTTGGGTGTTAGTAGAATTTATTATGCTTGACTCAGGTAAAGGTAAGGTTATGGGTGATGGAATTTCAGGGTGTTAGTTCTCATCCTTGGTGTGGAGTTATGAAGACGGCCTGTGGGTAATGAACCCATGTCGTGTGGAGTCCTTGGGTATATTTTTCTACAATTTATTTGTGTATTTTGAACATTTTCAGTGAATTTGAACTTATGTATTATTTTCTGGATTTTTTTATAAACCTTGTTTGGTATGAATTTTTCAAATTCAGTTTATCAAATGTTTTTGATGTTTTATGTATACATATTTGAGTAAATCGTTCTCAAAAAAAGATAAATGATACTAGGGAACTTGTTCCAACCCATGGGGATAGGTAACTCCTTTCAGGCCTTGACACGGGCCAGGTTTGGTTCTAGTATTTGTGGAAACCAGATTTGGTTCATGAAAAAATTGTATTAGAGTGGGTTTTCTCTCTTTGGGTCATGTTATTTGGGGAACAGTCAGGATATTCTGGATTTAGGATTATTGGGACATGGAATTCTAGTTATGAGTAATGTGGCTAATCACCACACCTCATGATGGGATTCATGTCGTTAGTGGAAGTTGGGACTTTACTAAGTCCTTTAGTTTACTTGGTTTGATGATGATTATGGGAAATGAAAAGATAGTTTGGTTAATGGTCTTACTGAGCTCACAGGGTCTAGAAATCCATGTGGATCCTAGGATATTTCTCTAGAACACTCTTTTTGATGGTGAAGTGATTGGTGTTTGGTTTCCAACCATATTTCCTAGTCACCCACCGAAGCTAGTTTCCACTTGCATTGTCTTGTGTCCTTTCGTTTCGAAATCGTGGAAGTTAGGTTTTAAAAAAATGACATGGTTTTAAGAAGAATAAGTTTTTTTAAATTATTTTCTAATAAATAAATAAGTTTTTTAATGTTGAAATTGTGGAACTGAGTTTTCAGAATTGTTTTGAAATGGAAAATGGTGTGTTTGCACCTCTTTTGAAAGCAGAAAATTGTGTTAAAGTTGGTTTTGAAAAAGAGTTTCCAATAGAGTTTTCTAAACTTTTGAGAGGTGTTTTAATGGGATGATATGTTTTTAAATTAATGTGTGTGACTTGAAAGTGAGTTTTCTAATAAATTATTATTCCTTTTTGAAAATTTTGGTAACCTATAATTTGGGTTTGATTTTGTGGTTAGTGGTTTTGAGAAAAAGGATGTATTTGTTGACTATTTTGGTTTTGAAAAGTGGAAAGAATTTTTTTTAACCTTTGGTCTTTCTGTGAGAGACCACATGCATGGGGTTATATAGGATGATAGATTGTTTATGGCATGGCTGGATGAGTTCCAGGATGGATATGAGGAGGGTTCCCGGTGTGGCACAGAAACATACATGTGTGAGGCCCATGGGGTACTATTGGTGGATACGCTAACCACTGAACCGTTTATTTACAAAAATATTATTTTAAAGATAAACTTGATGTCTTTTTGACTAGTTTGGGATGGTTTTTATTATGTGTTTTTGAAAAAAATTATGTTGTGGGATGTTTTGAGTCCAAGAACCCCTCCTGTTTGAAATGTGTTTTTGGTTTGCGTTGGTCGATAAGCTGTGTTGATGGGCCGGTTAGTGGTCTCTTCTAATAAATGTTTTGGGAAGCCTTTATGGTGGTTCCCTTCATATGTTTGGATCTGTTTTGTGGTATATCTTGTACAATGAACCATCTTGGTTGGGTCCTTGGGTTCTATCGTTGGATAAGGTACACCCAATTAAGGGTTAGTGCACAACTGAAGTGCAACCTAGATTTTTTATCCATTTTAAGACCCTCCAGTGGATCAATATAAGGAATATTTTTTCTCAAGATTTTTAGATCGATTCTACAACCTTTAATTTCTTGGTTTTTTGTATCCTTTTTTAGCGGTATAGTGATCATTAAGGTTGAAAGAGACCTTAGCTTCTTAATTTTTCTGATGTACCGAAGGTGGAAGTGGTCTGGGGTTGTTAACATGGATGAGTATCTAGATGGTGTCTAAGAGGTCCTCTTATTCCTTCATAGTCTCTTTGAAGAAGGAGTTAACATTAAACTACCAGTGTGGTAAATATGGTCACGAGACGATATTGTGTCCACTTTCTATAATTGTGTGTTGTTTGGGGATGTTTCATAAGTTCCCTCTCCATGCATTGGTTCTATTAGTCACAATGGTCATGATTGGTGATGCCTTGTGATGTCATGTGTTTGTTTGACTATAAAGGCTAAGGTTGTACAATCTTTTGAGAGTCTTTGTTATGTTGGGAGTATGCCTCTTTAAGAAAAACATCAAATCTTTTGTCTTAGAGGAAGGTGTTTATATGTGTCCTTTCCTTTTGTTGTTTCTCACCCGATGAAACAAGGTGTGATGTGTGTGCATCTTCTAATCCCTTATTTCAGTGAAATTTTGGGTTTGGGTAAAGTGAGTTTGGAATGTGTTATGTCTTGGAGAACTTATCGGGGATTTCAGTGTAGTTGATGGTGTCACCAAAAGAAGCATTCTCGTTCAGAGGTTTTCCAAATCCCAACTACGAGACTGAAGATGCTTCAATCATTTGAGCTCCAGGCATAGGTGAGAGAAGTTGGCTCGTAGTCAGGGGAAATCCTATGGTCTTATAATCCCTTGTACAGTGTTTTATCCTCATTATTAAAGATAAAGAGTTTAAACCTCTGGTGTCATCATCTTTCTTCTATTGTTCTCGTTCGGTGGTAACAGGTGAAGGGCCTTGTACCCATGTCATCGCCCAATGTTATTCCATCTCCCTTTGGTTTCCATTGAGTCTTTGGATAATGGTTGGAAATTTAGCTAGAAAATCCGAGCACATGATTTGTTCAAGATTAGTAGTGACCATGTGCTAGGAATTCATGCAGAAAGAATGATCTACCCAGTTAGTGCATGGTTTTCCAAACCGTGTGGACTAACCATGGAGCCTTCCCAAATCTTTAAATTTCTGGGTATTTCTATGCCAGCCCATGCTGGTCTATTAAGATGGTTGGTTCTTATGGTTGAGAGACCCACAATGATTCTCATGTATGTTCCTTCGTAAATTTTCAATGGAATACTACCCTTTGTACCGGGTAGTCCATTCATTCCTCTCCCTGTTAGTGTCCCGATTTTGTCTCGGGAAAAATATAGGTTGTCTCTTATGGTGTGGAGCCTATTTGTGTCCCCCCATACCAATAACTCAGATTTATCCATGGTCTTGGCTTGGCGGTAGGTATTCTTGCTCATAGAAATATAGCTACCAAAATAATTTGTGTGTAAGCGTTGGGATTGGAGAGTGACCAATGGTTTATTTAACATAAGGTAAGTGCAACCTTGTTCAAAGTTGTTATTCGTTTGGGTGAATTGCTTGAGTCTTCTTCAGATAGTGTTTGAGGAGTTTTCTTTTGGGATAATGTATTAATGTGATTGATCATTTTAGGAATGTTTTTTTATCTTTTTTTGGTTAGATTAATCCTTCCTTAATTGATCACTAGAGGTGTTTTGGCCTTTGGGGGAAAATATTGGCAAATAAGTACATCTTGGTTTATCAATTGGGTTTGTTTTTTGTATTTGGCCTTGTTGTGGCTTTCTAGGGACATAAATTTTTAATTATGGGGAGAATTTTCACATAAATAACTTATTTTAAAGCTATTTTTATTTTAATTTCCATTATTTCTTTTTTTTGGGGGGTTTCCCATGCTTTTATGGAGGAATGGGTGAGTTTTCATGAATTGCGCCAAACCGTGAGCCCAATTCCAGATATAAAAATAAATTTTTTTTCTTTTTTTAATCCTTCATTTTTTTTAAAAATTAATACATTATAATTTTTACTTTGCCTCCCCATACCTATTAACACAAAAATGTCAATTTGGTACCTTTATAAATCCATAACCAAGGAGTATCTGGGTTTTTATTTAAGGTATTGGGCATGCTCGAAAACTCATTTCCAATTTTAAAAATCAATATTGTTTATTTAATAAAATATTCAATTTTAAGGATTATTTGGTGATTCTAAGTGTCACCTAAGCCAACGGAAACCAGATACACGCCCAGCCTCTTTCCCCCCTCTTTTTAGCTCTTGCCCATCACGAATCAGTGTAGAACATTGTTGGGTTTCTCAAATAATACAGAGTTGAAGAGGTAACTTCATTCCTTCTTTAACTCTCTCAATTCTTACAATTTTTCCTCCATTCAAGTTCCTAATTCGACCCTTCCTCCTCCTCTTCAGACCTAAAATCCATGACCTCCCTCTAAGTCTCTAAAAATTCCTTTGGAATCCCATTTAAAGGGGAATTTGTTGGTGGAACTTCAAAGAATCTCAGGTAAGTGTTTCTCCTCCTTAGTTCCTCCCCTTTCCATGAAGTTTCATTCAATTTCATTGAAGATAAAAATGATTAGGGGTTAGGGTTTTGAACCTAGGGTTTACACTCTGGTTTTAATGGTCAATTCTTGTGGTTTTAGGTTCGATATAAGTTCCACTTGGTGTGATGGTGGTGTGACTTGATTTTTGCATGGTGATTCAAGGGTTTCCTTTGATTTGCAAGGTTATTCCAATGTTTATGTAATCATTGTATATTATCATGTTGTATTTATCATATTTTCAGGTTTATTTCATTTCATGATTGATTCAAAAAATAGTTTTACTGGTGTTTTTATTACTATTGAATTTTAAATGCCAATTTGGTGTGAAATTGGGGGTTTTCCAAGGAAATGTTTAATTGGTTTTTTTGGGGATTCCCTATAAATAATTAGTTGTTTTTATTGAAATTTAATAGGTATAAAAATAATTTTTAGAATGTTTATTACCTTTTTTGTTTCTTCCAAAATGGTTTTTATTGGTGTTTGTAAAGAAAGTGATGTTTTGGTGACACTTTTGTGTGAAAATGGTCATTTTACAAAGTTATCACTTTTTGTTTAACATGGGGATGCCCTAAAATTGATTTGTTTCTTAAATTGAAATTTATTGTGTTTCATTTACTATTTTGGTAACTTAAAAGTGTGCACATAGTGTAAAATTGGGGTTCTTTAGAGGTTTTGTGTGCAAAATAACGTGGTATTTTGAGAAATAGTTTTATTAAAAATAAAAGTGTTTGTTTTGTGTTTTAAGTGGTATAAAATGAGATAGATACTATACAAGGTGTATGTGACTAGTAGTGGTCTTTTAAATTAAAATTGAAATGTGTTTCATGATTATATTTTTTGAGCACAAAGGGGGATTCCCAGGTACATAGGTGGGGCGGATGTGTACTAGTACGGCTAGTGGACCAGATGGGTTTTGTCCCTGTTTCACCTAGAATTTGGATAAATAAAACTCTAAATAAAATATTTGGATGATGATAGGGGAACACTAGGTAGTGGTTATGTTCCCTATTAGTGGGTCATGCACGAGAATAGATTTTACTATGGTTACATTACACAGAGGTATGAGGTACATGGGGCTTGAGACTATCTAGTGCCTAGGGGTGTTCCCAATTTTGTTTCTCATTGTATTTGTGGTATTTGACCTTATCTTGGTGTGTTTTTGGAAGTACTTTACAGTATATAATATTTCTATTTAAATGTGTTAACATTCTGAAAATTTTATCTTGATAACTGTTTTCAATTAAAAGAGTCATTTTATGGAAGTTATCACTGCTTTTCTTTGTGTATTAAAACTGCTTGCTTTTTCACATTATATTGCATGCTATTTGAAATATTTGGGTGTTATAATATTGGAATTAGGATCATGAACTACTTACACCCCGTGAGTTTAAGTAGAATTTATTATTCTTGACTCAGTTAAAGGGAAGGCTTTGGGTGATGGCGGTTCAGGGTGTTAGTTCTCATCCTTGGTGCAGAGTTGTGAAGACAACTTGTTGGTGATGACCCCATGTCGTGCGGAGTCCTTAGGTCTGTTTTGTTGTTGTTTATTTGTATATTTTTTAACCTTTGTAGTGCATTTAAACTTATATATTATGTTCATGATTTTTGTATAAACCTTGTTTGGTATGAATTTTTCATATTCATTTTATCAAATGTTTTTGATTTTTTATGTTTATATGTTCGGGTAAATCATTCCCAAACCAAGATAAATGATACCTGGGTACTTGTGCCAGCCTTTGGGGATAAAGAATTCCCTTATGGACATGTCACAGGCTGGGTTTTGTTCCTTTATTGGTGGAAACTAGATTTGGTTTATGAAAATGAGGAACATAAAAATATCATTATGTTATTTGAAAATAAATAAAATCATTAGTCTAATGAAAAAATGATAATTCATGTATCATTTTCCATAATCATACAATTTATTTTAGCATATGAAATAATAAATATCCACATGAAAAAAAAACACACGTTTTTCTCAATAAAATTCATTTTAAATCCATATAAATCCATTAAAAACACTTGTTGATAACATAGATCATCATATTCATAAAATTAAAACAATCCCCTTCTAATTTGAATAACCATACGACCGACTTCCAAAATAATCATTACTGTCATGAACCCTTCATCCAATGATACCCCTCTTGGGTTGTAAATAATGAAAGGATGATAATGATCCCCAAGTCTCACAGGTACTAGCCCAAGGTCAGCGACTAGCATAATGGGTATACAAATATCACAACATGGGAGGCATTACCATTTCTATGGATACATGTCTAAGAGATAGCATGTATCAACCAAAATAAACTCCATGAAATATAATAAAATAAATCCAAAAAATCCTACAATTCATTTATAATTAAAAACTGATACATATAAATATCTCCAAATGAAATCCCAAAAGAATAAAATTTAAGGAAATGACACAATAATAGCTCCAAATACCGAACATGAAATGTCTAGAAAATTCCACCAAGTCAACCTAAAAACATGAAAATAGTTTTTATATACATAGGTTGATCATATAGGTATACTGAGTAAGAAAACCAAAGTCCCTCATGCACATGTGAAAAGAGCATAATAATGAACCGGTGAGAAAGTGGTAGAACCAAACACCACTTAAATAGGTATAATAACCAAAAATTCCAACCTCATCATGGCTCACACACAAAATAACACATCCATGTATTAGAATATAATATAAAGAAAATTTTTGATAGGGTACCCCACACCAATTTTCCACTTACTAGCCTCTCTCATACCCCATTGTCAGACATCTTAGCATTTCCACCACTTCCAAATATACCACATCACATCCTGCCAGCGCACATATGGGACTCACATCACATTTCACCCGAACACACCTGGTCATCACACCAAATAGTTACCACATGAAACTATACCCCACAACACATCCCAATTGAACACACATAGGGCTCACAACACATCACATCTCATTCTGAACACACATGGGAAAGCACATCAGAAATTATCTAGAAGACATCTTGGAAATCACATAAAAACACATCCCTAAACAACTAGGAAACAAACCTCCTATACCGTAAACACCTAGTCTACCACATATGACCATATCATTCTCTAAGAAACATGGTTTTTCATCGACTGGATGAGGGGTCGGGGAAGAGAGGGTGGCCATCCATCCATACACCCACTAGGATATTTGGGAAATACATCCTCCCCTATGGTGATGGGGGAGTTCGACACATAGTGATCATCTTGGGTGGGGTGAATATAGAAATCAAGTGAACATATAGTGCATATACATATAAATTTATAGAACACAAGACAATCGAATGGTTTTATAACAATAACTAACCATCTCATAGAGTCTACACAATCATTTCCACCTCTAAATTCATAAAAGCACACTAACAAAATACCAACAACAATTCATTTTCAATCTTTTAACCATATTCCAGGGTTTTTGTTTTATTAATAATTTCCACTTCATTATCCACATTGATTTATGAAATCAACTTTTTTTATGAAAACAATCTCATTTTTTATATTTCAAACTGACATGTCTATATATAAAAATTAACTAGTTAAAAAATGCATCCCATCATCAATTTATTCATTAAACATTCCCATTTTTAATTGTTAACATACAATACTAATTCCCATAAAACATGGGTAAAAATAAAATAACCAACCACAGAACATAAGAAAAAACACCCAATCCCAACTACCACATACACATCACCTAACAACCTCATCCACTTTTATAGCCTCATTGTATAACTATACCATAATCACCATCACAGTCCCATTCCACTATGGTACTATTACAATAATCATAGACTCAATTCATAAAACTTATCATCCACTACCCTACATATCACAACACATTCATATTCCATCAATCATATCGCTGGAGCCAACCCAAAACACATAATCATGTCAAGAAACAAGTTACATTACATAACAGAGAAGAACATACTTGTAAATTTTTTAGGGCATCACATATTCCATTTCACTTAATTTAGGGTATTATCACAGAAATCGTATAATCCAGGGGAATCCATTTATTTTACCCAAAAGTATGTGGTTAACCATTTATATAATAAATGATTTCAACATCCACATAACATTAATGTATTTCATGACCCATAATCTAATAAACAAACAAGGACCCCTAACAGATACTATTTTCAGTGGGTATTTAGCTGATAAAATTCACAACATATATCAAAATATCAATACAATAGTAAGATCAAACATTTCATTCCCCTACCCCTTTAAATTAAATATAATCTGATTCAATGTCTTTATTAATCTAGTTGTAACCATGTTCACAAGAGTTAAAAAAATAAACCCATACCTCATGGTACACAGATGGAGAAATGATGGAAAAACATGCCTGGAAAGAAGAATACTTTTTCACAGACATGTGGAAACAAAATAGGGGGTGCGTATAATAGAAAACTGCTTCAGGGTAGTACTAGAACCTGCTACAGCACCTCATTACAAGAATCCCAAGGGAAGAATAATTTTGTACATCTGGTCTTAAGAGAAAGCAAGGATGAATGATGATAGGAATGTTCTTCTCATATGAAATATTTTACCTCGAATGATTCTGATAAGATAAGGTTTTAATTTTTCTTTAAATGAAGATATCAACAAACCATGAGGTTTGAACATTTAAAAGCCTCCATATATTTATAAAATTAAATATATGATTTATATACCTTTAAATGGCTTCAAAACGAATTAAATATGGCATTAAACTCATTTTACATCATAAAATACTTAAATGGGATAACTGGAAGAACTTGGGACACTGTTCATGAGACACCATAAGATGATGCCCCAATAATGAGTCACCACTAGAAGATGCCTCCTAGATGAGGCACCATTGGGATGAACTACCTTCCACCGTCAGTGATACACTATTTGGAAAGACACCGATAGACATGGAACCACATGAGAGGCACCGATGTATGAGGCACCATTAGGCAAGTGACCTCCATCAATCCATCAGAAGCAAGTGATCACTAGGGTGAGATACTTCCAAGGTGAGACTGGAAGGGTGAAACCTCTAGGGTGATACATAGAAAGTGATACACCAGTAGAGACCCACCATCTGAGCGAGCTACCGCCATGGTGAGCTACTGCTAGGGTGACATCGTGAAGATGATGTCATTAGGTTAAAACTGCTAGTGATCCAACATTTTCATGAGGAACCATTGGGATGAGGGATTATTAAAAAAAGGAAACTATGGATTTTGAAAGGTGATGAAAAGATTCACCTTGAATTTCAATGTAACCTCAAACACCATATTTTCAACAATGTAATAGAATAGAATGTTCCAGGCCAATACATTCGGTACCTCTCAAACTATTCTCTCCCTCAAGAATTGAAAACCAACTCATCCTAAGGATACCTATTAGGGAAGTAATTATACCTAAATCATATCCTTCAACTAATCATATCATCCCATAATCCCACAACAGCTAAACAAACATAACTTATCCGAACATAAGAATCAGTATGAACACCCATGAATTTCAAGGAATGTTCACAAATTATCTGGACCTTCTCATTTGATACCTCTTAAAAAATATTCATCCTTGGGAAATAAAACAATCAAGGAAGTAAAGAGAGTGAAGGTCTGAACAACCATACCTTGATATACCACTCAAGTATATCGGCATATTTGGAACACAAAAACCACTGGGGAAAGGATGTTCAAATATATACAATATGTTAAACACAATCTCATAGGAAAGATACCTCTAAAACAATAACACAATCACAATGATTGGTATAAAAAGTTGAGTATGAAATATATAACAATAAAACAACAATAATAACACTGTGGAAGGTATTAAATTCAAAAAAAATTATTCACATTATTTTAAACAGAAGGAATATGTTTTAGATAGAAGAAAACACTGTTATACCTTATACTTCATTGACTTCTCTTTTACATGCCATTTTATGAATATAAATATATGCATAGTCCACATTTATTAATCCATTATATTAAAATTCAAAACATTTAACACATATCAGGATTAACATATCATGAAGAAAGAATATTATCATTCTTGAGTAACAATTTATTAAAAACAAAGACATGTTAGTTATGAAAATTTATTATTCTAGGCTGGTTAAAGACTTTAAAAGATAAGCATGATTTTTCAAATGATCTACTACATTACAGAAATGTTACTCAATATTTTATTCTGAATATTTTTAATTGAAAACATTATAATTAAATAACTTCCATGAAAAAACTAAAACATATTTAGTAGGATACGAAAAAAAACTTTGAGTCAAAAACCCATTTTGAACCCTTTTTATAGGATGGTACTTATCAAATCAATATTTATGAAAAAAAATCAAAAAAATTTGTAAAAATAATTTTTCATCAACATGTTTTTCAAGATAACATAAATAATTTGGAAGGATTCATTCCTTCACAAAATTTATTTTCTTATGCTAAAATACCTCTATCATTCTCTTTACTAAGTTAATATTAGAAATGATTAACATAAAATGTATAAAAACAGAATTAACATATTTAATGAATTATAAATAAGATGTAAGTCTCTAAAACATCATTATACAAGTCTAAAATTATTCCTTGATTTTCATCAAGACATTTATTACTGGAAACAATCTTATGAAAAAACAGTAAAGGGTTCAACATTACAAATATCAATTTTCCACAGTTTCATGTCATTACATGAAGGAGTTTCTAATACCATTTTATCAACCAACACAAAAATATATATTAATATACAAAGATCTTATATATGTATGAAAATAAATGGATCTTATCAAATGTACCATAATATTATACGCTTTAGGAAGAACTAAATCGCCAACATGATTTTAAATCGTGTCGTAATATAACACATATTTATGTGTGGAATAATTTCTCTTGTCTTCATATATTTGAGGTCATAACAATATCCATAAATATAATATAAAAACAAAACAGACCCAACCACCATGGTGGTAGTCAAACATTTCTATAACATATTTTGTAAAATGATTTAGGTATGGGAGTAAATCCCATCTTTATTGATTTCATGATTTACAACATGAACAGTTTATTTTATTACTTCCTTGAAATGATAATACATTTTATGAGAGGTGGGGGATTATATCAATAATAATATTTCACAAAATAATACAAACCCAAACATATTAACAAAATAACTATGCATCTCAGCCACCGTACATCACCACTATTACACCAAAAACCCACTGGTGCTTGCTCACCAACCAACAAAATCTTGTACTAGGTAGTTCACACCACAACATCACTACACCACATTATTATCTTCAAGAAACCAAACATTCACATAACTACTTTCTTTGTATCATCCTCTACATTTCCCTATCCAAATCTCACCACTATTACAATGAATAAAATTCACACGCATATAAATCAAGGAATTTATTTTTCCAAAGTTTATATATTATCTTTATTAGGTGGTACTTACTCGCTAGTAGGGTTTTAATCATGTCAAAGTATAAAAAATCTCGATTAGTGATTTGGTTTTCCCTTATTCATATTATTGAGTTTTTTTAAATACACATGAAACAAGGCAACAAAAATAGAAGAAGAACACATAAAAGCTATGCATTCTAGCTTCCACAATTATTTTTGGGCTTAAATTACTTCACCTCATTATTTAGAAAGGTTATTCTCATAAAAATTTAAAATTTTCTATGAGGAACTATTTCACTATCCATATGAAAGTCATTATCCTTTTAATGCATGGTGATCATAATAAAGAAGTCTCATTAAGGGACTCATAATCCATGATAATCCAAGAATAATAAATGTTTTCAACAATAGTAATATTCATTGTAATATATCAACACTTTATTGAAATGAAAATTATGCATCCAAAAATAGAAGCCAACATTTCCAACATAATTTGAAAATTCATCCATGCCAGGTTCTTATGCACAATTCAAATACTCCATTACATATACAACATGATTTTTGAAAAATCAAAATAAAACATTTATTATAACCATGAAATTAAAAATTTCACAATTTTAATTAATATATTTCATGTTTTATCTTTCTCTAAAAAACCTTTATTAATAATTTCATTGCTCAAGGAAAAAAGATATATTAAAATAAGGATAACATGATTATTCATTCATATTTAAAGACAACATATTTAACATGATACAAGCTCATCACAAATGATAATATTTCCACGGTTACCAAAAATATGTTTCCTAATTTAGGATTCCTTAACAAAATAATCTACTCATGACTTGAGAGAAGGTTATTTAAAAATTATTTTTGTCATGGAATGAATAAATCTACTCATTTAAATATTTTCAAGTCTCAAAATGTTACTAATAATAATGCTTCTAATTTTCAAAAATTTAGAAATAAATATCACAAGGATTTAAACCCTAACACATGCTTACAAGATATGGTTATATTGATACTATAAAAATGAAATCAAGAGTAATTATGTATCTAGTTATTCATATCATGGTTTTTGTGTTTGATTAAATTATCAATAACTAAGATGGAAAAATTTTGTTATTTTAGAATTTAAATGTTTAATGCCAAATTTTACATCATGTAAACAACACATAATTATGAAATATTACCTACAAAAAGAAAATAATGAAATATTAACTCACATAGAATCTAAAATAATTCTAACCATGGTTTCAAAATAATCAATTTTTTCATTCCAGCATGAAGTTTACATCAATGTTACTTGCTTCATAATGGTTTCCCATGTTTAAATAGTTGATCAAAAAAATAAACTAATAATGATTCTATAATAATTTCAAACATTAAAAAAACTAAATTGGATGTTATACAGTTCTTACACAGGATAAAAAATCCAATTTGTAAAAAAAATAAATCCATAATGGGAATGAAAAAAACAAATTCAATCCCCAAGAAGGTTTAAAACAAACAATTCAAGATATTTAACTATCATATTACTATTTCATTTTGGTTATAATATTAATTAAAAAACATTAGAAATTCATTAATATTAAAAATTAGATAAAATAAAATAAATACATATAAAATTTCATGATTAATTTAATTCATTTTAACATCACAACATCACCAAATACAATTAAGAAAAAAAAATTGTCATGTTACATGTAACTCACTTAGGTATCTACTCTAGAATTAGTGTTTCTATACTTGGTCATTTGGTAGGATCAGAGTCCTTACATCGGATCATTGGGGTCCTAAATATCATGTCCCCAAAAGTCTTCATATTCCTATTTCATGGTCCAATATCATCTGACATGGTTTCCCTACCATATCATGTATTCCTCCCGATTCCTAACTCTGAACTCCATCATATCTCTCAACCATCACTTATTATACAATTCTTTAATGACCCCCTCCCTCCAAAGATACCTCTCTTAGGATTGAAATGAAGAAATGGAGATAATGAACCCTGATTTCCGCCCCTTGTAGACCCTAGGCAGGAAACTAAAACCAACGGTATACACATATCACAATATGGGGGCATTACCCATTGAATGGAGACCATATTAAGAGGTAAGATGTATCAAAAAAAATGAACTTCATGAAATATTATAAAATAAAATAAACCATCACACAATTCATGTAAAAATAATAAATGATACATACTAAATTATATAAATAAAATTGAAAAATAATAAAATCTAAGGTAGTGATACAAAAAAACTCCATGGATCTAACTAGAAATGTCCAGTATTGTCCGCAATGTCCTCTTGGAAACATAAAAACTGCATTTATATACATAGGGTGATCATATAAGTATACATGGTAAGAAAACCAATGTCTCCCATTCAAATATTAAAATATCATACTAATGCACATGTGTGAATGTAGTAGAACCAAACAACGCCTAAATAGGTATACTAAACAAAATTCATATCCTCACCAAGTCTAACACACCAACTAAAACATACAAGTAATATAATATAATATAAATCTCATTAATGATATGGTACCCCACATAGCATTCCATCTTATTATCCTCTCTCACACCCCAATTGGAGACATCCTGTTACACCCACATCATCCAAATAGACCACATCACCCCCTCCAAAACACACACACATGTGTGAACACATGGTCCTCATATCACATCATGACCGTACACACCAACTCCTCACGCCGTATCCTTCCCGCACACTCCTAGGAATCACAACACATCCCTCCCGTACACATCTATGCCTCACAACACATCACATCTCATCTTGAAGACACCAGGAAAATCACATCACAACTCATCCCAAAGAAACCAGGGAAATAACATCAAAACTCATATTGAAGACACATGGGAAACAAACCACCTCGCCCAGAAACACCGGGTATTCCATATATTTTTACATCCTTCCGGAATAAACATGGGAATTTATCACCAGAAAAAGGGATATTTGAAGAGTATCTAGCCATCCATCCATCCTTTAATAAGGATTTTTGGGAATGAGACCCTCTACCATGATGATGGGGGGTTTTTTACACATAGTGCTCAATTAGGTTGGGGTGCGTATAGAAATCAAGAGAACATACAGTTTATATAAATATAGAGTTACAACACACAAGCACATCATATGGTTTTATAACAAGAACTAACCATCTCATAGAATCCATACAATCTCTGACACCTCTAAATTCATAAAAACACACACACAAAACATAAACTACAATTTGTTTTCAATAATTATACCATATTCTAGGGTATCTATTTTATCAATAATTTCTACATTATCTTAAACTTTTATTTGTGCAATAATTTTTTTATGAATAAAATGTCTCCTTATTTCATATTTCCCACCCATTTTCCTATATATAAACATTAACTAGTTAATCATCACATCCAATCATCAATTCCCTCATTAAACATGCCCATTTTAAATTATTAACCTACAATATCAATTACATTAATTCATGGGTAGATTTAATAGAACCAACCACATAGCATATAAAAAACACCACAAACCAACTGCCACATCTGAATCACCTTACATCCACATCCACTTTCAGATCCCCACTGCATAACCATACAACAAAAACCATCACAACCCTATTGTACCATTATACAATTACAACAATCATATCCCCACTCTAGAATGTATCTCATCCATTACCTCTACATATCACAACATAGCCATATTACATCAATCATATCATTATATCCAACCCACATCAAATAATCATGTCCATAAACCCCTTAAATCACATAATAGAGGAAGACATAAATTCAAATGATCCATGCCATCAATTATTCAATTTCACTTAATTTATTATGTTATCACAGAAACTATATAATCTAGGGGCATCCATTTATATTAACTAAATGTATGTTTTTAACCAATTATATAGTAAGTGAAATCAACATCAACATAACATACATGTATTCCACCACCTATAAACTAGTGCACAAACAAGGAACCCCAATTTCCATGATTTCCAGTTGGTATTTAGCCTATAAAATTTACAACATTTATCATGATATCAAACAAATAGTAGGATCACATGTCACAATACCCTTCCCCATTAAAATAAATATAAACTGATTCATTATCTTTCTTAATCTAGTTTCATTCTGTTCATAATGCTTGACATTAATAATCCCATCCCTCATGATACTCATAATAATAAATGAAGGAAAACTTCACCTGGAATGACAAAATCTTTTTCCCAGACATGTTGTAACAAAATAGGGTGTGAATATAAGGGGGAACTTCTTCAGGGGTGGGGGGAACTCAAACCAACTGCAACACCTCCTTCCATAACTCCTATGGGAATAATAATTTGGTAAGTTTGGTCTAAAGAAAAATCAAGGCTAAATTAAGATAAAAAATATCCTTTCATTAGAAATATTTGATCTTAAATGTTCAATATCAAATACGATTTCAAATTTTGTTTAAAAAATGATCTTAATAAACCAGGTGGTATGACCATTTAAAAGCCTCTGGATGTTGAGAATCAAAAAAGGATTTATATCCCTTGAAATGGATTGAAAACCACATAAATATGGAATTATTATTATTTTACATCATGAAATATGTAGAAGGGTAAAAAATAGAAAATCATGGAACAGTGTTCATGAGACATCGCGGGAAGAGGCACTGCCAGATGAGGCACCTCCAGATAAGGTGTCGTTGGGATGAACCTCCTGCCACTAACATTAAGACACCGTCGGGTGAGACAACACCAAAACAATACACTACTGGATGAGCGACCAAAAATGAGCCACTACCAGTGAGTCACTGCTAGGGTGATCTACCACCTTAATGACACTTCCATGGTGAAACAGCTTGGGGGAGACACCTCCATGGAGCCTTCTCCATGGTGATCTACGTCCATGTTGAACTGTGGATAGGGTGAAACCTCCAACATGACATCACCAGTGTGACACCACCAATGATCCATCGTTGTCATGAGGAACTATTTAGATCATGCACCATTGAAAATTTGGAAAACTAATAATTCTTAAATGTGTCTAAAGGAGTCACCTTGACATCCTATGACACCTTAAATACTATGTCCCTCACACTATAATGGATTGTAAAGGCCTAGTACATTAAAATTACCCAATGAATTAGAGAGAGATAAAAGTTCTCAACATTCATATAATCAATATTGGGCTCACCCATAATCTATAATGGGTGTCAACCAAAATATAAGCTATATTGGGATGACTAATTGTTTCATGAGCTATAATAGGAATCAAACTTTCATATAAGCTATATCGACCTCATCCATGAGATATAATGTGAATCAGACAGTCATATAAGTTTTATTGGGCTCAATATTTTTCATATAATTCTCATGTATTATGTTATAAATATATTCTTCCACCTTTTAATAACAAAACCCAATCATAAATAACATTTAAACCAAATGAAACTCAAATTCAGGTATCAAAATAAACATTTTATTCCCATTTTCATAACCAAAATACAAGAAAAAAATACAATTATTTTCATTGAATAAAACATGAAATGTTACAATGTAATAATGAGGTAAAATAACAGTCCAAGATATGGGAAAATTTATTACCTTGGTATCTATTAAAAATAAAACATTCTATTATTCATTTTTCAAAACATTCATTATAAAACATGTAAAATGTATCATTTTTAAATTCATTGAAAAAATGTAAATATTGATTTAAAATTATCTTTATAAATCATTATTTTCTATATAAAACATTCAGATGATAATTTTAAAAATATGTAAATGGAAGGGAATGTGTTTTAAAAAAAAATTGATTTTTTTAAAGAAGTGTCCATTATCACTTGCGAAAAATAGGAATTTTAGACCCTATGAATGAATAAAAATAATCAAGTAATTAAATATAATGATAATGGAGAAATTGATGATATAAAATTTCAATGGGAGAACATATACACCATATAAATTAATATAGGTTGATTACATCAACATATTCCTCATTGAGAGTAAATTTAGATGAGGCCCCTTATGTTGAGTCTGAATTGTCATTTAGGTTATTTATATTCAAGAATAATAATAATATGTTAATAAATATATTGAAATAAAACCCTTTTAAACTTTTTTATTCCTCATATTTAATATAATACCATTATATATATGTTTACATAATAAATTAAGTTTATAGTTTATGTTTTGACCTTATTCGAATAATTTGTCAAAAATGACTTTGGTAGGGTGATTATGGTCGAAGAGGTCATTATTTAAACATGTACATAATAATAATAATGAAATAATTATAATATTTATATATACAATATGATTTTTATGACCAAACATGAATGGTTTATGTGAAAAATGAACTATTCTATAATCACGAAGATGGTTGGTCATACATAGGGATGAGTAACATTTCCATTTTCAATGATAATTTAAAAACAAATATAGTATATATATATATACACTATTAACATCATATCATAAATACCATATAATTTTATTAAGAATACTTTGATATATTATTCTTTTTATTGTTGATGAAAATAGAATAAAATCACATCGTGGAGTCGGTAGTCCACACATCGATAAGTGACATCATCATTTTTAATGAAATAATGATATTGATATATTATAGTTTTATAATGAAAAATATTTCATGAATGTCGTTATTATTTAATTTTTATCACTTAAATTCATTAAAATTATCCTTATTACATTCCATTTAATGCATTAGTGAAAAACCCATCACATCGCTTCGTGAGGTTGTAGTCTTCCGTACACACCAGCATCATTTTCGTATCCCCTAGGGAATGAAAAGTATGAGATTATATGTGACATCACAATTACATAATTATAAATATGTTTCAAATATAAAATATATACTTTTAATCCATTATGACATCAATACGTGAGGGTAGATGATGGAAAACAAATGACATTGGTTCTAAGGTGGTAGTCTTACATACACAGGAATAATGATTTTGTATCCCATTTGATGGAAAAGGATATTAATGAATATTATTAAATCAATATAATAAAATAATTGTATATGTAACATACTATTTTTATTATATTATATGTTTTAAGACATAATTTATGGTAAAAAATAATAACAAATAAAATAAATGATCATTTTAAAGACCATTGCCCTCTCTTAGAGAAACATCCATTCGATATCCTATTAATGACCCTATGGTAGGAATTTTGTGGAGACTGCCATCTATAAATTCAATATAATGGTTTTGGGGAGATAATTTTTTAGATTTCTTTCAATACAAAGGAATTGAGATACATGGATAATTTTGGGGAGGGAGTTCCATTATACAAGTAGGGAAAGGGAACCCTCTTGGAAATTATGTAGAAATTTCACAAAGAATCCCAAATGATAATATAATTCCAATGAAAAAATATTTAGAAAGACTATATATTCAAACATTGGAAGGATATTATTTATATAAGTCCATTCAATGATTTTTTTACAAGTTTAATTGAAAAACTATCGTTATCATTTTTGTTTCATCCTAGGTAAATTCGCTTTTACCATAACCACGATTACTAATTTTTCTATTTTAATTATTCATTATGAAAAATGAAATTGATGAAAATATTATATAATATAAATATTTTTAATTCAAAAAATAGAATCCATTTTATTAAATTCAAATAATATAAGTAGAAATTTTATATTAAAAAAAATTCCTCGAGACATGATGGAAAAGCATGTTTTTAGGAAGTGTATTATTCGAGAAAAAGATGATTTTATATTAAATCTATGACTAATAATAATAATTTTATAAAAAATAATTAATATTTTTTGATATATAATATATAATTTAAATATAAATAATTCTTTATTTTTTATTATCTTGATTAATTAAAATAGAGAAAAAATTTGTATTGTAAAACAGATTTCTAAAAAATCTTGTTATTAATCCAAAATAAAAATGAATAATAAAATAAAATATAAAGATAATTGAACAGAATTTATGTGGATGATATATAACTAAATAATAATTATATTACTTTAAATCCATCTATAAACATAATTGTACTTTTAATTTTCTTAATTTATTAAAAAGAAATGGATTTCGTAAAAAATCAATATTTTTCACTAATTAGTGTAAAATCAATAATTTCTAAAAGATCCTATAATTTCACCACATGTTAATTATTATATACTTATTTCAAATACTATATTCACATCACAAAAAAATGATTGAAAATTTCAAAAAATAATTACAATATTTTTATACAATAATTCAAAAAACAATTTTTGAAAATATATTTTTTAAGAATAAACTTACTTTACTAAAAGTTGACTAAATATTTACTATGAATTTATAAATAATATAAATTTATCATAAGAATATATAAATATATTTTATAATGTCATTAATATTATTCATACCCTCAAATTTAATGATTAGGTTATAAAAGTTATATATTTTTTGTTTTTTTTATGCTCACTATTTTTTTTATTCCCCACAATCAAGAATAATGGTCATGGTGAATCATTCACTTTGTGATTTTGAAGAGTCTAAATTTATTCAAAGAGAAATATATCATAATTTCTGGGGGATTTACATTCTCTTCCAAGGACAATGTTTCATTTCAATTATGTTATTGAACATAATTTTCTATTTTAAAATAATATAATGTTACAATAAGTATTAATTTTTAATATTTCATACAATTAATTAAATTTATATCATATATATATATAATTGTAATATATCTTTATTTGTAGGATTTTAAACTAATTTTTTGGAAAAATGTTTTAAAATTCATAATGATTTCCCCTTATAAATAATTAAAATAACCCCTAATGAGAAATTATTTTGAATATTTTTATTATTATATATATAAAAATGAATTTAAATTCATTTAATTATTATTATAGGTCATATATTTATTATAAATTCATCACATTCTTAAAGAATTAATTTCAAATAATTTTTTGAACAACGTGTGGGTTTAATTTTAAATTAGTTTCTGCTACATCATGGAAATGAATTAAATAAATTTGATTAAAAATTTGTAACCATCTAAATATATATTATATAATAAGATCAACTTCATTATTGTGCATAATTAAAATTAAAATTGTAAAAAATAGTTTTTGTGGTAAAAAATTAAAATTGAAAAATTGATTAACCATAGAGGTAAAGGGAATAAAAGGATTAAAACATGATTCTTTTAAACGGTAGAGGTTTTTATTAAACTTATATTTCTTCCAATAATATATATTTAAATTTGGGATTTTGTTAGTTTGATGGTGACTTCCCATTATAAATGTTTCTGGGTATCCATAAAAAATCCACTCCTCCTCGCTTATAAAATGTTACACCCACCCCTCACTTATTCACTTCACTTATGCTATTTTTATATACCAACACCCAAATAACACTCACAATCATCCTTAGGTATATTTTAGTGATTCTATTATCAAAATTTTAAATTCTATCTATACCAACAGATCTCTTCTAATGGTTTCCAAAAAATGTTGGGATATGTGCTTTTAATAAGGTTTTCCCAACGGTTTCAATAAACCATTGGGATATGACCCCTCAAACCCAGTGGGATTTTTAAACTATTGGTATAGTTTATCCAAAAACTAAAACCTTATCCATTTGATAATGGGTAGCATAATGGTGTTAAAATTTCATTGGGATACACCATATATCCAAAAAGTTTTTAAAAAATTGTTTGTATTGATTAACCATCAAATACAATGAAGCTATCCTCCTTAATCCCGAATCAATTGGACCATATTTTTCCCTATATGAGAGCTCTCATCTCTTCCCATTATTTTAATTCTTCTTCAAAACTATTGATACACATTGGTTTAATTCAATTTTTTCATCCACTTCAAATCGGGAAGTTGTAATTGAGTTAAATATTCTGTGTAGACTAATTTTTTTCACTCTGCATCCTCTGAAATATCCTCACATTATACATGAATACTATTATATTTTTGTTGATTTATAAATTTTTTATTAAAAAATCATTAATTGAATGATTATTTGAATGAAACATTCATAAAAATTATACACTTAAACACAACAGTTGTGTGTGAATCATGAACTTTTTTGAAAATAATGATGCAAGAGATGAGGAAATATTTTGAAATCCCTCATTAAATTGGAATTATTGAAATTATTATGGATAAATTATATCTATAAGAATTCTTGTGTGTGATATATATTTTACATTGTGATTTATAGTTCTTCTTGTGAAATGATGGTGATGGTGATGATCATTTCTGATGTATATTGTTTTTAATAAGTAAGGTTGTGGTTTGATTGACATGGGATGTGTTGAGTGATGGTTAGTGTTGAATGGAATATGGTTTTTGTTATGTTATTTTTATTATGTGGTGATGGATTTTTTATGTGATGTGTGGGTTCATATTACAATTTTGATGTGTTTTTTGTGGTGTTGTATTTTTAGTGGCCTAGTAGTTATGGAATATGATAAGTAATAATAAAATGGGAATGGAATCCTCTTATATAAAATAAGTGTGGTATGGAATAAACTATGTGGTAACTGATTAAAATTTTGAATGTTGATAAATGGGAACAAATGTGGGTGATAAAAAGTGGAGTTTTCAGTAAATATGGAATTATGTGGATATTAATTATATATTGGTAGATAAATTGGAAAATATAGAAATTAGTTGATTCTTTAAATAAAAGAGAGACACTATGAGTTGTGTGTGGATATTTTTGTTCTGAGATGAATATTTTTGTGGCATCATTTGGTGGATGATGAGGTAGAGTTATGTAGTAATGATTGACAATGTATTTAATGATATATTCATGGGATATTATTATTTCAATAATGATTAATTGTTTTTTGCTCTATAATACTTGATAAATCATGATAATATTAATTTATATACATGTAATTAAATTTTGGGTTTCATAGTGATATTATTGAGAGAAATTATGGTTCTAGTAGGGTATGTTTCATATATAGGATATAAAGACATATTCCACTAATATGGTCATTATAAAATGATCTTCCATCACATCCACAATTTTTCACATAATATTCCAATTTATTCCATGTCAGGATGACCTAATAAATAAACTAAATTGAAATAAATTTATCAACCCCTAAAAAATATAATGTATACTAAACTGACCTGACTAGTCTTGAAAATAATTTAAATAAACCAATCAATACATTACACACTAAAACCTAATAATACTATAAAATCATATCTATATCATAACAGAACTGACTTGACCAAAGAAACTAAATTAAATTGAAATTAAATTATTTGACCCATATAGGCTTGAGTAGACCCATAAAACACTAAACTACATCATCATAAACTAAAATAAAACTAAATTAACTAAATTGAACATAACAAAAATAAATTTATAGTAACAATAAAAAATGAAACTGGGTTAAAAAATCATTAATAAAATCCAAATAGGCATGAACCGACCCAATCTAAATAAAATAACCAAACCAAACTAATATCAAGGTACAATATTTATAATTGACTTCAATATCATGGTAATATATTTATTTTATTTTATTATATATATACATATATAATATTTTGTTAACTTTTATATTATGATTGTCATATATAGTAGTGTGTTAGTTACTGTTTCATATAAACTGAAAACTTCTCATTTACTTAAATTTATATCTGATTAATCTTAAATCTTATTGAATTTATTTTATAAAATGACTTATAATAATTTTTTGACATAATGGATAGAAGTTGGATGTATGAAACTGATCAGATCTCAATATATTTTCAAAAAAAAAGACAAATAGTTTTCTATATTTTTTATTTGACAATGCATCAGATAATAGTCACATACATCGCCAATGTTATAATTATTTTGGAAGACAATGGTTAATCTTGGAAGAAGTTAGATACCAAAAAACCAAATATGGATTTTAAAAAAATCATTGTGTGGTATCAAAAGTGGATAAAATTGGAATCTCAAAATTCTGATTATCCATTTGAGATGACTAGATGGGAGAATTTTTTAGATGGACAATTTTTGCTTATAAGTCATCTTGATAAGGAAAAGAAGTCGTCCAAAGAAGAATTTGATATGAGAAAACATGATGCGTCTAGTGGAAATGACGATGTTGACAAATTAAAAGAATTGAATGATGTTTCCATGACTCTAGTATATTGATAATGTGGTAAAATGAAAAAGTAGGAATTTTTTATATGATTGTTCCATAGAAAAAATATGTATGATATTTCTAATTCATCCATTAATTATATTCTTACCATTATCAAGTACATACATCCAGATGATACATATATTCCCTCAAACGACTATATGGCCTGAAAGTTAGTTGAGGAACATAGATTTTCAAAAAGAACATGCTTTCCTAAAATATTTCAGTTTATTCTCAGAGAAAATTTGTGAATGAAATGATTATTTAAAATTTTCCACATAAAGTGATGTGGAACTTTCCATTGATCCCAAGACTCTATAATAATTTTAATGTTTAATGATATATAAATAAAAATTTTATGGCATGATACCAATAGAAAGAAGAATAATGATGAGTTGGTTTACCCTACAGATGGATTTGAATGGAAGATAATTGATGCTTGATATCATAATTTTATTTTTGACATGCTTAATGTGTGGCATGTTCTTTTATGTGATAGTTTAATATGTTTGAGAAGATTATTACTTCCCACAACACAGGTTAGGTTTTCATGCACATTTATAACCTTCACCTATGGTTATGTATGAAAAAACTATTATAATTTATGAGTATACTCATATCTTCCCTTTATAATCCCAACAATTATATAGACGTATACATGAAATATTTAATAAAAGTGTTGAAACTTATTTGGTATAAGAGTTTGTGAAAATATTATGCATGTTAAAAAGACTTATTTTAGATGTGTTTTGTGCTTATGTGGATGATCACTGATTTTCCTTCATATAAAATTATTCCTAGATGGAGAAAAAAAATATATATTTTCTTGTTTGTATGAATAAAACATGATCCATGAGAATAAAATATATATGTAGTTTCAGTTTTATGGGACACCGAAGAATATTTCTAATGAACCAACCATATATAAATAATCATTTAATATTTTACAATACCATGGAGAAGGATTATCCACCTCATCATATGTCTGGAATTTATGAGATTAATGAATTTCATGATTTTTTTGGGAAGGATCAAATAAAATCTTGAATGATGGAGAATTTTTACATATAAACCTATTATAATTAGAATATGTGGAGTATATTTTTCAAGTTGTCTTATTTTTCAAAAAAAAATTGTTATGTAATTGCCTAAACCTAATTCATATTTAAAAGAATATGTGTCAAATATTTATTTTAATATTACTAAATGTCAAAGGAAATAAAAACGATGATTTGCGATATTGTCATGACATTGTGGATTGGTGTATTAGACAAGAATTTCATTGTGTACATACCAGGGAAAATAAATGGGATCTTCCATGTGATTCATATGTGATGAAAACTATTGAAAAAATAAATTTTCTAATGTAATAGAGACTATTAATTTTCTTGATGGATATTCAAGAAACATATAAAAATGGTTAAACATAGGATAGATGAAGCTGTAATCTTTGAAGACTCATGATTATCACATCCTTATCCATGAGTTGATTATAATAAAAATCCATTATCTTTTTTCCAATAATGTAATGGTGTCAGTTATTCAGTTGTGATATTTTTTTAGAGATAATTATTCTCAGATGTTTTTGAAGTCTTTATTGTAAAAAATATTGGTAGAGGCGCCAATAATTTTTTGATAGTTATACAAAATATTTTCCCCATCATTTTTCATATTCATGTTGCATCATATGTCCCATCTTCCTACCAAAATACTTCTTGGAGGACCTATTTATTTTTTTGGTTGTATCCAATTGAATGAAATATATACGCATTGATTTCATATGTTTGGAATAGTTATCATCCAAATGGATATATCATAAGTGGTTACTCGTCTCAAGAATGTATGGATTTCTACTCAGAATATTTTCATGATATTACTATGAGAATGAATATACAAATAATAAATGAATAATAATATTAAGAGAAAATTGAACACATTCTTCCACCAATCCTCAAACAGGAGGAACTCTCAGATTATATACATTTACAGAATTAATCATTAATGAATGAGAGATGGAACATTGAACAATTTTGTTCAAATATATTTTTTTCAACAACTACATCACATAATTAAATTGAACAAGTATATATTATCTCATCTCATGTAATTTTAAATATCTATAGAAATATTTTTATTTTTATCTACATGTAACCTAAATAAATGATAAATAGAAATCATTTTTATTTATCATTAATTAGAATAGATAACTTTTATAGAAAAGATTTTTCTACTAGGTTGAAATTGAAGGTATACATATTACTATAATAAATTAATAAAATAAATATTTATTTTGGTTTAATATTAATTTATATTTCAGTTATTGAGTTTTCCTAGTGAATATGTCTCTGAAGAAATAATAGATTTTATTTCTGGTCCTAATACCGTGGTTCGTCACTGTAAATCAATTATGATCAATTGGAATATATTTATTATCACTGATTGAGAAAATAACATAAGAACACAACATATTGGTGTTATGGTAACTTTCACAAAAGACTTTTATATCAGTGCATCGGATAGTATACCACTATTTGAACATTTATCCTATTATAGAGTCTTTTAAAAAAATGGATTATTACTCTCATGGGTGGGCCACTACAATGAAATTCAAGTGGACTGATTTGATGATGAGTTAGGGCACATTTAATGATGACTATGGATTTAGATTTATTGACCTGAATCACACTCTTGTTATCAATGAACCATATGTATTGGGAACAATGGGGAGAAAAAAATTATGTAAAATATCATCATCGACCTGAATTGATGTCATTAATAATTTGATTTCTATACATATTTTTGGTGATGGTGATGATGGAATTAACACTATCCTTTCCCCCATTGTCCTTGATCTATTTATTAATAATGATGACTCAAATAGCTCAATTATCAGAGATGATTGCTAACCATGTGTTGTGTTGGGAAATATATAGAATAATCCATCTATTTTCTCATTTCATTTGGTTTACCTTGACTAGGGTTGTTTTGGTTGGAACTATTCAAATTTATCGACTATTGATTTTAAATACTTTGTAACTGGCTTTAAATTCATTATAATTTCTATATTTATTGGTTACATTTTTCATTAATTATCATTTTTTAATTTGGAATTGAACTGTATTCAAACTTATATAAATATAAAAAATTGAAACAATTAAATTTGGAAAAAGAATAAGAGGAATCTATTAAGACATGCTAATATTATTTATATAAAAAACAAAACAATTGAAAATAATGACCTAACAAAAATAAAAAAACAAATACATAACCAAAAATATAAACCAAATGACCTAAGACAAAAAATGAACATTTGACCTATTCAATTAATGAAATTGAAATAAATGGCCAAATACAAATAATAACGGGAAAATAATATAATCAAATGAAAAAATTGAACCAAGATTAAAAAGAGAAATAAAAATAGACAAATGACATATCCAAAGTTTAATTTAATAGAATTGAAAATAGAAGAAAACTATATAATATTAATTCAAAAAATGTGAAATTGAATATATTTTTTATTCTATGACATTATTCTATTTTTATATTCTTCCCACTTAATTTAATTTTTTTTTCATATCCCTATGTATCATGTATTTGGATTGAAAAGTGGTTTTCTTTAAATAATTTATGTATTATATTTTATTGGTTTGGTTATTACATTATTTATCAATTTCTAATTAATTAAATTTTTGGAAAATGTAGGAAATGAATTTTATTGAAGAGATTCAAAGAAAAAGGATGATGGGAAACAATCACCAAATGATGGAGATGGACATTCGTCCATTAATTCCTCTTGTGAGTATTTTATTTTAAATATATATATAAATATATATATATATATATCAATAAAATACAATTTATGGTGACTAATTTTGTTTAAAAAAAATTTTAAGTATCCACCAATTAGGAAATACTTTTTCTATATGCAGCTTAGTGGTCCCAATAATTAGTCCGGCGATATGAGGTGTGGTACTAGAGATAGACGCCTGAGTTGGCTTACCCAATTAGACCATGTCCCTCCCGCTAACAAACCGTATACCACATATTCTAATCTTGTTGTGTATTTAGGGACAGAAGGTATTTTTAGGCCACCCATGATTTCACTAGCATTTACATTTGATCCTTTTAACTCATCTTTCCCGTATTCGATGGTGGTTCATACTCTTCATCTATATCATGATTTTAGACAACCATCCATGTCATCTTCTTTTCCATCCACTTTCTTCTCTCTGAGAATCAATAATTCTTCTTCTTTAACATCTTATCAGACACATTCTGAGCATGCAAAGTATACAATGGGACCCACTCCATCTATACATGTTGATTTTCTTTTATTGTCTTTGGATATAGTGGTGCCCACTGATCAGACTGTCGCAGGTATATTTATAGAACTCTAATAAAAATTATTAAAAAAAATATTTTCATTATAATATTAATTGATATAATATTTTTTTTGTTATATAACAACTAGATATACTGATATGTGTTTTGGTTTTACATGCATGACTACGGTGTGGATGTGCCACATGTAGTCGATGGTGGAGTAAAATGAAGAAAACTAAATGACTGGAAAATTATGATAGGAATATATGAGTTTTTTGGAGTTACTTTCCAAATACCCCAACATCATTCTAGTCAGTCCATTCGCTTGGATACACCTTCCAAATTTAGTAAAGGATAACTCTTGGGCACAAAAATAAGTAATTATTTTTTTTAATTTAAGGTTATATTATTATATTATTTATATGAATTATTATTGTAACACCCCAGGTAAATAAAGAATATGACATTTTAATATTTATCCATATTTTTAAATAAAATATTAATATAACTTTAAATGGGATGCTATGCTCGATGGCGTACCCAATACGCAACAATGGGTTTCTTGGGAATCTTACGTTGCACTCTAATAATAAAATAATATTATTTTAAATGGTAGTTAATGCCTAGCCGTTGTAATGGCGTGAATGAACAGAACTAACTACAAAATGATTATATATGTTTGTCAAATATTTTTAATTTTTACAATAAATGTTAGAGGATTAAAAATGCGAATGAATTCAATTTTAAGTGTAAACATTCTAATATTCTTTAAAAGGTCGATTAACCGCCTTTTGATGACGAACCTCTTTTAAATACACTTTTTGAAAATTTTATGTGTTATATTTGACAAAATAACATTCTTCTTTAGAATTGGGTCATCAAAATTTACTTTGTGTAAATTTTTGGTATTTTTCCGATAAAGTTCATTTTTTTAATGAATAGTGAAAATGTTGTATTTTAATTCAAAACCTCTTTTTAATATAATTTATTTATATGATTAGATTATATTTTGAATTGGTTTTAAAGTGAAATTAGAATATATTTTTACCATTTAATCCAATAGTGGTCATTGGAATTAATTTCATCTTAAAATTGGACTTAAACTAGTGTCAATCTTTTGATACTTATTGTTTCATAAAAACACGCTATTTGCTCTGACAGCGGGAATTAATTATTAAATTAATTAATGTAACTTATATGTTTTGAATTTTATAAAATAGAAATAATTTTTGAATTCGGAATATCAAATATAAATTAGGGTGAATTTTTGGTATTTTTCTAGAAAACTTCAATTTTTGATGAATAGTGAATCCACTAAGTGGTACTTAAAAAACTGATTTTTCGTTTAAATGAAATTTTACCACCTCTATGTTTTGAATTTCAAAAATCCGACATACATGGTTGTCATTAAGAAGTAAAATGTGGTTCAATGGGATTAAAATAATTTTTTTGGTGAATAGTAACTTTTAAGTTTTAATCGCGATTAGAGGTAATTAGTGTAGTTTAAGGTAAAAATAATGTTTCAATAATATGAAATGACCTAGACACATATCCTACCCTCATTGGATGAGTCCTGGACGACCAAGACAATACATGGGTCAACTTGGGGACCCCATTGAGCCACTTTGCTTAGAAAATGACATTAATACCTTTTTATTTAAAGTTAAAATTAAAATGTCACAAACATGTATTTTTTTACTAAAACATTTTTTAGATGGGGTTATACAAGTCATATGTTTGACTATAAATATTAATTAGAAATATAAAAATATTTCCTACATCATGATGTTTTTTTTAATTTTTAGATATTAAATAAATTAATTTATTTATGACACCGTGATGATGTAGTGATTACCTCATAAATGAATGATTTAAATAAAATGAGAAGATAGGGTGAAATATAAGTCTTACACTTGTCACAAACATATTGGATTGGTTTCTTTCAAAACATTATCACCTTATCCTTGAAATATATCCTTTTGGGACCTTTTAAATCCGAAAATCATTTTATAATAAAGTAATATTTTATAACTTTCCAAGAGTGCCCCTCCTCTCCTCTTATAAAAGGCCCCCACCTCTACCACCTTACACACACCTCTCAAGCCTTTGTCTTGGCCAACCCCTTCCCATTTCATCTCTCCACATCCCTATCTTCATCATTGAATCCTATCCTTTTGCAGAATGCTCTTCAAGAAACCCTATTGGTTCAAACCAAGAAGAGTTACTCGATTTAAAGGTAATGTCTTCCCTTGTGTTCTTTTGTTTTATTTTGATTCTCCAACCCCCTAAACTCTTTTTATTAATTTTTTTTGTAACAACACCAGTATCTTCCATATACTAGTATTTTTTTATAATAAGGATTCGAGCTACACTTACACACACCTACATCTAATGGTTAAAGAGCATACTGTTTCCGTGGATGGCGAATTTCTGCCTCACAAAACGATGATTGTTCAATATTCTTCTAACACCTTCAAGGGTGTCCATTAAGATGTCACTGTATTTATATATGATATATAATATGTTTATGTGTTCCTTAATCTTCTGTATTTATCATTTATGGCATACCTTTATGGTTTCCATTATGGGTAAACGCGATATCTTCATTTTAGGAAGTGTGGATTACCGCCCCCTCAAAGTGATTTGATTCGTTAATGCCATATGTGGGACGTATAAAGGATGTAATTAATGGTATCACATATTATATACTACTGTAATTATAATACTATTATGTATCATTATGTTTTAATTCCATTAAATAAGAAATAGAAATGGAAGTAGCCTTCATGCGTACGTACGGCTTACCGTCTCCATGAACGGTGCATTTCATTTCTTACCTCTAAATGTTATGTAATATTATAAATGCATGTATATAATGGATATATATGATATATATGATATCTACATAATGAATATAATTCTGGATATAATATATATTTTACCACATGAACAACTTGTAATTATAAAGAGTTTATTTTTTACTCAAGTAGCAATGATCTACAAAACGACCATTATTAACTTAAATAATTACATAGTGTTCATAGCATGGTAGTAAGTGATATAAAATGAATAATGAACTTGAAAAAGGTTCTTAATAAAGTATAAATTAACTCAAGTTTATTATTCAGGAGATTAAAATAACGATCGAGTCAAGTCGGACCCGAGGTAAGGGATCCTACCTCTCTCTTTCTTTTTAAGTACTCCCTTTTATGTCATTTCTTTTAAGCTCATATTTCTTATGTTTGGGGATGTTATTTTATATTCCTAATTCTGTAAATTTTATTTTCATATTATGAGAGACCCTATTTTATCTCATAAATCCATTTTTGGAAGTTTTAATTGGCGTCGTTAGGCTGCCGAAATTTCATAAGGGGATTTTTATCTCACTTTGTGTTTTCGTGAGATTCATGCTACATTTGCCAATATTTCCTTTTGAGTGGTGTATGTACTATCAATTATTCTACTCTTTGTGTAACATACTTTAGTTTATGAGTATTTACATTAATTTTTTATAGTCCTTCTTTCATGGGGTGTATGTTTCAAAAGTTATCCAAATCGGTAAGGGAACCTTTCACCCTCCTCTTTTTAAAAGACTTATTTTGTTATGTCTTTTAATTTTCATCTTATTATGTGGGGATATGTTCTTATATATCCTTATTGCCATAAATTTTATTTCCAAGTGATGAGATACCCTTTATCTCTCTCATCAACTCTTTTTCTAAAATTTGATGTGACGTCGTTAGGCTGTCAAGGGAACTTCTTAACCCAATTTCGATTTCTTTGGGTTCAACATGTAGTTATTGAATATGTCATCCTTTGAATATTTGTGAATGAACTTTGATTATTTTACACTTAATATCCACTTATATTGGGTGTATTTATATTTTTTGCACATAATTATGAGATTGATTTATCCTTAATTTAAGGATACCATCTTTATAATGGATTTCATCTCAATTTACATTTCCATTGAGACTTCATTGTTGTTATGCACCAATTCACTCTTATATGGTGTATATACTATCATTTAGAATATTATATCATGAATCCCTTTATTCTCATGATATTATAAAGTTTTTATTAAATGTTATTCCTCAATTATTGTATTCAAGTGTCTCTCATTTTGTTAAAAACCCTTTAACTAAAATATCGTTTTAAATGTTTTAATGATTTAATCTTATAAATATTTCTCATTAATATCCATGTTTTCAAAATGGTTTTAAGGAATTATTTATATAGATATTAATGGTTTAAATGTTAAAATATTCAATGTGGTATGGGACACTTTGATTTAAAAATCTCTTTATTAAATGTTTTAAATGGTTTTGAAAATGTTTTTTAGAATGGATTCATTATTTCAATATCTTAAAATGTTATATTGTTATTGCAATGTGGGAATGTTATCTTTCCTTTATGCTTAAGTTATGTGCTATGATTATGTTATGGTTCTTGGGAATTGTTATGAAGACGGGTGGTTCTGTGATAAACTAAGGGCGGGTGAGCCCGATATAGCTCTCCAATGCATTGGGTAACGCGAAGGAGTTAAACATTAAGGTTAATCCGAAGAGATTTAGGGAATATACTGTGATGGGTATTCCAAACATAACCAAGAGGGTTACTCCCTACGTAATAATGTTATAAATGCCTCAAGTTACCTTTATGCCTTATGATTTCTATTTTTTATTCATGATTTGATGAGGTATGTTAAAGTGATTATGTTTTATGAGTAAAGTATGATTTCATTGATTCTTATGTATACATGTACTCATGATTCCTTTCCATATTTTTTATATCCCTTACTGAGCTTTTCATGCTCATCCCAAGTTTTTTAAATGTTTTAAACAGGACTTAAAGATGAATAGGGTCAAGGATGGGATCAAGGAAAGACATGCTATCTAAAACATGGAACTAGACATGTTTCTTTTAAGAGTTTTTTTTTGTTATGGAAACTTAGTAGAAGTGTATACTTTTTAATCTTTTGAGATGTAATAATTATGTCCAAATTCTCTAAAACTCTAAACCTGAAAAGATCCTCAATGTGAATTATTGAATTTAATTCAAGATTAAGTAAGGTTTAAGTTCGGGGCCTTATAATTATTTTGGTGCAAACATTGTTTTGATTTTACATATGGTGAGGGTGAAAGGATAGCATGGATCATGGAATTATGTAAGCTGTGGAGAGGCTATAAACAAGATTTGTATATTGGATGGTGTGCTAGAGTTGGCAGGGATTTAGTGGTCGCACTTGTCATGGATGATTATCTGATAGATCATTATTGGAAAACTATTACTCATTAGATGAGTACCACATTCAATGTATTATAAAATTTGAGGTTTTTAAATGAATATATTCATGATTTTATTTAAAAATTTATTTATTATTATTGAGTGTTTTTAGGAATCCTTAGGAATAATTAAAAAACATTGATGTTATGAAATACCACCACACTTTGGTGTGGACTAAAATGTAGGACCAGGAGTGGAAATATATGACCTTCATTAATAATTTGTCTTTAGGCCTTTCACATTATATTTTATCCTCAATAGTTCATTCCATTTCAAAAGTTTTGGTACAACAATGGAGAATTAATATCAACTAAATCCACACTAAACTGAATTTGACGAGACTAAATAGAAATGAATCAAACCTAACCAATTAAAATAGATTTGAAACAAGTATAAGTGATATTACATGACATAAATACAATTAAATTACACCTAAATAAATAAATAAAAGTCAACTATACCGGAATTATATTAAATTAAATAAAAATTTGATCAAATAGAATCGAACTAAATAAAAGTATCCCAAGAATACATAATCATAAGTGAAAAAAATAAACAAGTATACACTAGTCCAAGTAGAGGTAAACAAAATAAAATTGACTAAAAAAGAATATAATTTTATTAAAATGACTAAAAAACCTAAAACCAATAGAACCAAATATATTTGAAATAAGACACCCTGATTAGAATTATATAGAATTGAATCAAACTATACAAATATAAATAAATTATTTGGATCTCATAGAATAAAATTGAAATAACTCAAATCTTACCAAATAAATATGAATTGAATTAAATCATATAATACCAACTTATCCTAAATATAATCAACCAGATCTAAACTAAATTGAACAATGTTAATCCATACTAAATTAAACAACTTTATAGAGGACCAATCATAGGAAAACCAAATTGGATTGGACCAACATGAACTCATCTACCATATTATCTTTTTAACTTCATTTAAAATGTATATCCATTTGATTTTAGTTATTAAATTCATTATTAGAAACTAAATATAAATTTTGGTTTCATACATTCAATTTCATTTTAGTGGGATGTATTGAATATTGAAGTATGTGTTCCGTGAAAAAAATTCTCAAGATAAAATAAAAAATATGGATGTGTGGTTAACAAAGTGATAGAACAGAAGATTATAAGTTTTACTTTTTCTATTTAAAATTTTAATTCCTATTTTGTAACTTAATAGTCTATTTTTTATTTGTAACATGCTTTTTTGGAGGCCCTTGATGACTAGGAACCATGAAACATTTGGGAAAATGACCACATACATCACATTTTGGGGGATGAGCACCATGGAAGAGTACGTTTTCATCAATGGAAGATTATTATACTGACAAAGTATTTTCCCACTTTAGGTACCAATTGAAGTACCATCAAGTTGTAAAAGGATAATTCATAGGAAGCACTAGCTAAGAATAAGGCTGAAAAGGCTGAAAGGGGATATACAAGCAGAAGAATGGAATCAAAGGGAAAAAACAAAATTTATGAAAATTAGGGAAGTTTTATGTTCATCACTTACACTAAAGAACAATGTGTATTTTGATGAATATATGTCATCAATGAGTTATTTATGTAATGAAATAGGTGGTAGTCCTTGTGGTGGTCAAGATGATGATGTTTATGGAAATGGTGATGGAAAGGATAATAGCGAGGAAGAGGTTGAGGTCGAGGCTAAGGCTGAGGAAGAGGGTGAAGGTGAGGTAGAGGATAAGGATGGGGATGTGGATAGGGATGAGGATGGGTAATAATATGGAGATGGGTATGATAATGAATCTTCAAATATTGGTCATGATACTGATGGTGAATAGGGATAGAAATATAAGTTATAGTTTTTACTAATATTTATGACATTTGATGATTGTTGAATATATGTGTGATTTTGTGTATGTTTGTTATCATTTATTAAATGGATCATATGATTTTTTATAGTATCATTATTTTTTTATTTGTTTTTTGTATTATAATATGCTCAATTTAGATTTATTATAGGTTTTGTTTCTTGGGGTTGTTATTTTGGTTTCATTGAAGGTCTGGGATGTTCTATTTTCAGTCAACGGTGTTTTATTTTCATTGTGGGTGCATTGGGTTGTTAATTTCAATATATACAGTGTTTTATTTAATTGATGGTAGTTTTTTCTCTAGGAGAATTATGTTTTGATGTTTTTAGTGTAGGTGCATTTCATTGCATGTAGTTCTGGTTTGTAGGTGTTCTGATTGTAGGTAGTTTTGTGGTGCGTTGTTGTTGTTTTATATGTCCTATGATTTCATGTAGTTTTTATGTGAATTATAGTTAATAGGATGCTCCTTTATAGTGGGGGTTTCTATACTAATTGTTTTACAATAGTTGGTATAAATCTATCCCAACAATTTATCTTGAACTATCGGGAAAGGCTTATCCATGTGGTTCAAAATAATTGGGATAACCATATACCAATGGTTACAAAAATTTGTATATGTCTATACCAATAGTTACAACAACAGTTATAGGGATATCCCACTAGTTCATCTTCAACCATTGGGAACATGATATTTTAGCCACCTTATACCAATATTTTACTATAATCTATTGATATATGTATATCCTAAAAGATTACATATCTATAGTTCCTAAAACTATTAGGACAGCCTATCCAAATGGAACCATGATTTATCCCAATGGTTTTTAACCATTAGAATTGGTCACATTTTTATTATTGTCTTCGCAAAATTCTAACATTATGGTCTCAAATCAGAGATCCATATGAGGTTCTTCTATACTATGGTAGTAATGTTCATTGAGCTCCTTTTTTCTTCTTCATTTACACCTTTAATTGTCTATTAATAATTTAAATAAAATAATATTATTATCCAATATATAAATATATTTTTTTTATGACATAAAATCCATCCATATCCTCTTCAACCAAATGGGAATGAAACCATTATTCATGTGTATGACAGACTACCACCTCATGAATTGATTTAATTCATTTTCATTCATCACCTCTCATGGTTGTTCATGGTGATAGATTTATTGTTTATATATGATATTCTTGAAATATAAACTAATATTTAAAATTATTATATAATATACATTCTTACTGAACCGTCAAAGGATAAATGATAATGTTGTTCCTCTAAAAGTTAAACTTCCTCCTCATAGAGTGATGTGATTATTTTTTTATAAAAACATCCCATGGATTGTATATCATAGTGAATTTAATGAAATAATAAGATTCTTATGGTATAATTATAATTATAAAATGATAAAATAACACATACATTTTTTTCATCATGATCGTTGTGAAATAAAAATGTTACTCATGCACACATATGGCCTATTGTCTCACTGATTGTAATATAGTTAATTTTTCCAAACCATATTTTATAGTTTCATTTAAAATTATAATCGATGTATAAAAATGGTAATTATTTCATGTTTTTATATTCAAGATATGATGTAATAATTATTCCTTTAAAAATGTCCAACACACTGATTCTATTTTTAAATTATGAACCTAACGTCCTCAAAACACACGACGTAGAAATAACTGAATAAGTAATTAAATATTTTATTAAATTTAATTAAGAAAATAATTTAAGTGTAAATTTATTAAACATGGAAATAGTTATTATTGAAACATATAATTTAAATATGTTTTTTATATAAGAGATAATATATATAAGTGGAAATTTCAGGACTCAAGGTAAGGATTTTTTCTGAAAACATTTTTCATTGAGGTACATGTTTATTTATAGAGATAATTTATTTTAAATGGTGTATATAATTAACCTGTACATATTAATTAATTAATCCTTCAAAACTGATGATATTTTATGTTACAATTAATTTACTTCATTCAATTGAGTAATTATTCAAATGATACCAATGTAGGAAGCATTTACCTTTCAATATAATTTTTATTAGTATTTTCTATATTGAATTTATATTATAGGATTTTAGTTGACAATTGTCTAATTAATTCCTTTCATTTTATTCTACTCTAGTTATTCGTGAAATTTTAAAATGATATTTTAATATTTATCTCTTTGACTCTTAAAAATATTTAGAAAATATTTTAATGAAAAGTTGACATTATTTCACTCTTTAGTTAAAAATTTGTTTTCTTTTAGATCTATGTTCTCTAAAAATACTTAAAAATAGTTTTTACATCATACATATTATTTATTAAATTTATTTTTTAACATATTTTTTTATAGGAAATTATCCCCCAACATGACCATTCTAATTTTTGAAGCTGACATTAAAACATTCTATGATTCTTTTTTAAAAAATTCTTTCAAAATTAAAAAAAATGAAGATTATGAATAATTTATTTCAATGTGAAGATGGTATTATTCTCTTTAAATATTCCATTTAATCATTAATGGATATTTTAATCACTGATTAATTCCATAATATTTATGGATTGATTGTTAATTTTTTATATATATGTATATCAAATATATACCTAGATTGCTCTATCTTAATATTATAGGAAAATGAATTCCTTATTTCCATCTCTCAAATGCCTTAATTATGAAATTTATTTTGATTATGATATGAGATAAGAAAAATTATCCCAAATCATTCCATGTATAATTATTAGTTTATGACTTATGATTGAATTACTTTTGTGGCACACATAAATTGTGAATATGTAATGATGGGTTCTCCCAAATAAATCTCTAATGTAGTTTTTAGTGATTTAATCACATGAGGGTTCACATATTAGATTATAGAGTAAACCATTTATATTATGGGACTATTATACTATGTGATATTTTTAATTAATTTATCCTTCACTCATTATTATGTAATGTTGTTTGTTTCTACCACATTAATTATGCTACCATTATCTTATGATACAATATTCTTTATGTTATTCTTTTATGTAATTACTCATAGGACTTATCTTGTATGATATCATGTTATCACTTTGACTCACTGATTTTGTTTCCTTATAATATTTATTCACATACTTGTATTTTTAGCTCCCCTGTATTTTCTATGTATTCCATAGGCTATCAAATGTTGTTTTAAGAGATAAAATGTATTAGGATCACATTATGAAAAACCGAATGAAAGGTTTTATATTAGTCACACATAAATGTATTATGAATATAGTCTACCAATAATAATAATACTCATGATAATTGGTTTATATTTAATTGATGTATATGTTAAAAATCATGATATTATATGTTCTAACATCTTGGCTCGCTATATTGGTTTTTAGAGAATGGTCTAGATAATTTTCAGCATTGAGACTATAAAATTTTAGCAACAATCCTATGAATAAATATATGGATAAGGATAAGTATTTAAAAATAACCTAGGACGGTATTGATTTTTATAATGAATGAGTTTCATGAAATTACATCCATGCCTTGATATTATAAGTGGATGTGGCTATGGAATAGTTTTACTTGGGGGTAATGACTTTGAAAAGGGTGAATTGATCTGGACTCATTCCTCATCTTGTATACAACCATGGTCCCTACAGTACACAAGGTTTAACACTATAAGGGGATATGATTTGGAAAATCACAAAACTATTTATGAACTATTATAAAGGACATAAAAAATGTTAGGTTAGAAAATATATAAAGAAACATTACAATGGAAAAACTATATTTAAACTAAAATACACATAATTTATTATATAATAAATATTTATAAGTTAGTTAATCTAGGATTATAAGATTCCCCTATTGTATTTTAATGAATTCTCATCTTTTATCTTTTTTTACATTCGGTAAATGATGGGAAATTGGGGAAATAATTCCATCATCAAATGTGATTGTAAATTTAATGATTTACATAATGATATTCCTAAAGTGATGGGAATGATTTTTAGAAATATTTTGTTCATCCCAAATTAATATTTTCACCTTTAGAAGTAAAAACAAGAACATATTTTAAGTTACAAAAGCATCAAAGAGTAGAAGGTAGAAATTTAAAGGGACTTAAATTGTTAAATACAATAAAAGAAATAAGATTCAATTTCATACTTATAAAATATTTGTGTATTTGCACCATAGAAATTCCTTAATTTAACAATAGTATGATTTTTTATTGAAATCAAGGGTAAAAAAATTCTAATTTCTAAAAAAATTTATATTGTGGTTAATAAGTTATAGGAAAATTAACATTAACCTAGATCACCCCTATCAATTCAATGTCATAGAGTTGGGGAATATTATAAATATCCTTATTAGTGACTCAATCCAGTGATAAATTCTTAAGGGACTAGGTTATGATAATAAATGTAGTAAAATTATGTAAGTGTATATATTTTTAGACTTGAATATAATGATATTTTATTATTTCTATCAATTTTATACTTGTTATAGGAATCATGAAATTTATAAGGATTGTTCTAAATTTGTTTTTCTATAACGATTTTCCAGAGTATATTGAGTGGATCAAATTGTCTAGAAATGTTTTTTAATGCATGGTTAAGTTTTATTAGAAAATATGATTGTGGAAAGTATAATCTTATATATGTTCTTGACGTTGAGGTAATCATTATCAATTAATAATAATTTTTTATTAAAAAATTATATGTTGTATTAACGATTCTTGTGGTTAGAAAATGATTTGATGATTAATTTTATTTTGAAGGTGTTAATCATATTTTAGGGAATGTTAAAAGAATTATATTCATATATATTTTTAAAAATTATAACCCATATGTTATCTAATAACTCATCGTACCTGAAATGGTCATTGGGAAAGAACCCATAATTGAGTGGCGATAAGGGTACAATGCCTACAACCAGTCTATGTGATGTACTAGTTAATATGTAATTTTTTATTCTATAATGTTTTAGTGTATAAATATTATCTTTATTTATGGAAAAATATTAGAGGATAATATATATCTGTATGGATAGGTATTTTGAGGTTGTTAATGATATATTCGGAAATTTTTTATTGGGTTGATATTAATATAACCATTAATTTTAACAGGAAAAAAAATATTTGGAAGAATTATATTATAATTTTGGAGATGTAACTTTGATGGTATATGATAAAATTTGAGCACAAAAAATTCATTCATGTGGATTTTAATGAGGTTGTCTGGGATATAAGGTTTTTTTTAATTAATGATCTATGTAAAACATATGGTATTATTTTTGAATTTTTGAGATTATTATATTTAAATTCATTTTGGGTAATATCGTAAATTTTTCTAACCAATTTGGTTTTAATATAGATACAAGTAATATCTTATAACTACTTTTTGGGTATTATGTTCTATTAAAAATTAATTTTCATGCTTCATATATAAACAATTCATATTAGATATTCATTTCTTATAGTAAGAGGTGGTGTGAAAGGTGATCGAGGAAAACCAATGGATAAAAAAAATTTATGAAATGAAAAGATTTACATATGTATATTTTCGAGTGATCTCCATATTAATATAAACATAACCACTCAACTCAAGTAAAAGAATATTGAAGAAAAATTATCATATAATCTTCATATAAAATGAATCAATGGCTTTTTAAATCATCAGATATTTATGGTTTTTTCATCCTTTAATTTATCTTGAACATTCAATTTGTCATTATTAATTATCTCTATAATTAGACATATTTATTTACACTTTTCTTCTATGTACATTTTTTTACTTACCACTATTTTTATCATATTTGGAAACATGGTTATGTTCCATTTTAGATGACCTTTATATTTCACATTCCCAAGGTTTAGAGGAAATTTTATTAAATCTTTCTATGATGTAGTTTTTCCACAATGGATGTTTTAAATGTAAAACCCTTGATTACTAAGAATGAGTTAAAATTGTTATAGAAAAATTATTTTAGTGGGTAGAATTTAACAGCCTATGATTTTAAAATCATGGAATTTTTTGTAGAGTATTCAAAAAAACACTATGTTTAGATAAACCACAAAATAATATTAAAGTAATATTATATAAACATGACTGATTTGACATTTCCATTATATTTTTTAGAATGAACAATATTATATATTTTATTAACTAAAATTAAAGTTACTATATAAATATATTTATAATAAGAACTCATCTTTTAGTAAATATATTTTCTTCTATAATATAATATGTTTCCTCTAAAAATGATTTTTTTATTTATGTTATAAATTAATATAATTAATTTATCAGAAATTGAGAAATAGTATTATATAAAATTAAAATAATATTTGAAATAATAATTTCAAAATTTACATATGCTGAAACTTGTGGGATCTGTTTGAAACATATTTATTTTCCAATTGATAGTGAAAATTTACGATTTTATAAAACAAAAATTTAATTTTATTAAATTATATCTATGATCAAATAAATTAAATTAAAATATTCTTTATATTGGAAATTAATATAGATTTCTTTTTAGTCTTTAAAATATATATTTTTAAAACTATTTGAATAACAAAAATATTTATCCATTTTAATTAATTTAAATATCCATTAATGAGGAATTATTAAAATTTAATTTATATATTATATATATAAAAATAGGGTTTGAAATTAATTTCATTATGATTACATGTCATATAGTTTTTTTAAGATTTTCTTATGCTAGGAAATTATATTTATTAGAGAAAACTTTTTTTAGCACGTTTGTGTGTTTAATTGAAAATTAAATTATTATAGTTATATAAATTGTATTTTTTAAAATGGATTAGTTCATTTTAATATGAATAATATATATTTTATAATATTTAAAACTTAATTTTTTCATTATAAATAGTAAAAATTGGAAAAAATAGTTCAAGTTTTAAAACAAATTAGCATGGTAAAAGTGATTAACTATAGATGTTAAGAGAATAAAATCTTTTTAAAATTTATATTTTTTTGGTAAATATGTGGATCATTCTTATATCTTATTAATTCATTTATTTTTATATATTTGAGGAATTTTCCTTGATAGTGAAATCCTATTATCAAATAGTATTGGGTATTTACAAAAATGTCATTCCACCTCAATTATAAATGGGAACCACCTCCCCTCACTTCTTCACTACTCTCATGCCCAATTTATTTATAAAAATCTACAAGTATTTATCTAAAACATCCATATCAACATTATACATCTTTTATTCCTCTCAAAATACCAACCTTTTTTCTTTAATAAGATAAACACATGAGGTTCATTTATAAGAAGTTAATAATCATCACCAAGGTCCTCTTAAATTCTTATTTTCCACCTTAAATTATTATTAGAAATTACAAAATAATAAATAAAATTTATATTATATACTATGTAATTATTATGATGATAGAATAATATTAATTTATCTACACTTACATCAAATGGGAAATGGACCCATCATTCCTGTGTATGGGGAACTATCACCTCATGAACTGACGTAATTTGTATTCTATCATCGCCTATTGTGGTTTTCATGATGAGGGGTTTAATTTTATTATATTATGCTAATTTATTGTTGATATTTTTTAAAAATCAATAAATCATATACCTTCTTAATATTTTATCCATGGAAAAAATTATAATGGTGATCATCTGTATGGTGGACAATGACCTCTTGAAGTGTTATGATTTATTTTTCATAAACAATAAAAATGGATAGAATATGTAAGTGTATTTATATAATTAATATAATATTTATTTTATAATTATACCATTGGAATAATAAAATAACACTTATCTTCATTCCATCAGGATCATTAAAAAATGGAAACATCACTTATATGTGCGTACAACATACCATCTGCATGATTGTAATATATTTTATTTTTAATAACTATAGTTCTATGATGGATTTATATTTATGAATTAGTAAAAAATAAATTAATCGTGTGTTAATTATTATTCTGGAGATAAGTGTCAATGACACATTTAGCCACAGTCAACACATCGATGTAATTTGAAATTATGAACCAAGCGTCCTCAAAACACCCAACGTAGAAATACATATATATGTTATTTATTATATATTCAAAGTAAATGAGGTAAACGGTCTTATAATAAATTTTTTAAATCTTTGAAATTTTCTTATGGAAAAATATTATTAATATAAGTTTATTATAGAAGAGATAAAATAAATGCATGACAATTTCTAGACTCATTGTAGGGGCTTCATATTAAAACTTCCTTATTTTAGATAACTTTTATTTTATGGAGAAAACATATTATAAATGGTTAATATACATCCAAATTATATATTGTGTCATGAATAAATTATAAATCCTAGCATTGTAATTTATATTTCATTTTCATCAATCATATGTGTTTTGATTGAAATATTACCAAAGTTGTAAGGGTGTATGCTTCCACATAATTTTAATAGGGATAATGTGTGCATGAATATTAATTACATAAAATTATTTGATCATTATATAATAAAAAAATAATTTCCATGTAATATATAAGTTCATCAAATTTTAAATTAATAGTTCCATTTTCCTCACTTTCAAATGTAAATGTACTGGGAAATTTTTTGAAGAAAATATTTCATTGTTTCTTTATTAGATTAAACATAATTTTTCTTCCATATACATGTTTAATAAAACTATATTCATACATATTTTTATGATTTACATAATTATTTATTAAATTCATTTTTACCCATGTATAAATGTTTACAAAATGTTGTAAAAGGAATCTTCTTTTTGATTTCCAAACAAAGAACAATTTTTTCTATTTTATAACAGTATAAAATGAATATTTGTTTTATATTATATGCCTGAATATCCCAAAGGCCTTCTTTTTTTATTTTATTATAGATAATTCCCCTTTTATGGGTTGAAGGGGAACCCGTACATGACTCGTAGGCCCAAGGAACAAGGACCGACATGACCCACAATACATGACCCGAAGGCCCAGAGGCATACCATGCCCATTACATGACCTATAGGCCCAGCCCACTAGAACTGCCCCTTCCCAGCATCTTGCATCATTAATCTCCTTAGCCCTCCACCTTTCATTGTTGATCGGATAGCATTACCCCGTACAAAACTGCATAGTGCCTGGTCCCGATGGCAGCTACCATACCCTCTCATTCTTCTAATCCGGTTAGCTCTGCATCTGGTGGTTGCTACTCCTATTGCTTTGATCCTCTTATGGGGCCTGTTCTATGTGATCTGGGCTACTCTATGGTCTACGTGACCCAAAGGCCCTGTGACCCGAAGGGCTTTGATGACCCGAATGCCCTGGAGACCCGTAAACCCAAACCGGTGGCCCGAAGGTCCAAATCAGGTGAATAGTTCTGGCTGCTATAGTACCGAATAGTAACTGCTACTGTACTGCTACAGTAACCCGGAAATTCGTCTCCATCCGGTTTTAAACCCAGGTCTCTTAGATGCCAAGCATAAGCCCTTACCACTCGGGTACGGGCTCGTTGGCTGTTTTAAATTATATTAAATTTATATAATTACCCACAATCATGACCACATAACTCTTTTAATATTCCTTTATAATTTTTCCTATTTATTTTTAAATAATATTCTTTCTATAATATTTTCTATGATTTAATATTTTGAAGAAGTGATTTCTCAGTGAATAGGGTATTTTTCTCATGAAATATTATATGTAATATTTTAAAGACATTTTTATATGTGATGAAAACTATTGAGGTTATGGATTTATTCTAAATTATATATATATATATATCTAACTTATATTACTAGATTATTCAAACTTACATTTCTATTTTAATACAAGCCTTATCTTCACCTCTCAAATGCCTTTAATATGAAATTTCATTTGATTATGATATGAAGAAAGATTATGCATCCCACTTCATCCCATTTGTAATTATAATGTTGTGCATTATGATTTTCTTTCGTTTTGTTTCACACAAAAATCATGTACATGTTATGATGGGTGTGCCTAGATTTTTCTAAAACTCATTTGGAAAAGCATTACTGTCATGAGGCATCATGTATGGGATTAGAGAGAAAACCTAAGAGGTTATGGGTTTTAAAAGTACATAGGAGAAAATTTTTGAGAATAAAATAAAAATATTAATTTTAGTCTCACTTTGATTTATTATGAAGCTAGTTTTCAGAAGACACCAGGACCCATGATTTTGGGGTTTTAATTAATGGATTAATATGTTTAAATTCATGTAATAATATGTGTCAAAGGCTTGGTTAATTGTATAAAAAAATGAAGAGGGATTGAGGAAATAAGTGTGTAATTATTATTTTTTAGATTGATTACTAATTCTCTATTATATAATTCTTACTGATATTCTATGCATTAGATATGATTCTTTCGATGTTTTTGTTTGATTTTTTTCCTAAAATATGGGTAAACTAGTTCGTGGGCTAATTCATATAATGGGAATGGGGATAAAATTTTAAGGTATTTGGTTAAATAGTAATATAAATAACATTGAAGTTTTTATTAATAAAATTATTAATGCAATAAAAAACTAAAAAGGAAATGAAGGAATGGTATAGTGGTTATGAATATAATGAGGGGATAAAAATTAAAGTATAGTGAAAAATTTATAACAGCTATTGATTGAAATAAATAGTTATTACAAAAATAAATATTTTTAGTTGTGAATGATTGGTTTCAAAGAAAATTCAAGATGATTAATGGGAATACACGGGTAATAGAATGGAATAATGAAGTTAATGAGGACTATAATTGGTAAATAGTGGAATTAGACATGATATTAGTAATGTGAAGGTGATATTTGGAAGATTTTCTTCTATTTTGAAATCGGTTAGGCTATTTATAGTGATTTATAATTGCTAGTGATGCTATGTTGTATGGTTTCTAAAGTGTTACCTTGATTTAATGGATGTGGTTGTGGGCATGTACTGCAGCAAAAGTGGGAATGATGAAGCATTACATTAAGGTCATTGATGGATCGGGGTAGGTATGACCATACAATATTCAATCTCTTAATGTGTATAATGTGGTGTATTATTAGGTACTACAATCATATTAATATTATTGTACATGGTGGGGGTTGTGCATGGTATGAGGATGGTAGAATGTTGAGGTCTAATATGCTCATGATACGCATTTACAATAAGCAAGATAGAAAATATCTAGTCATGTGTGGGGGATATATACACAAAAGGGGGTAGATTAAAACATTAATTATGTTCATGTTTCTATTGTAATACTGATGTGTGGTTGTGTGGAAGGAAATATGGTAATGAGGTTCATCATATGTGGTGGTGGGGTTTTGGATACGATGTAATTTGGTTGTGGAGATATGGAACTATGGTATGGGGAAATAATATGGTTGATATTGCTTGGAAGGATTTTCCATGGGAATAGGTTGATTTTTTAGGTTTTATAATGTGTGATACATGATGATTTGATTTTTATGTTGTTTCCATTTCCCACCATTGGTTAGTTACTTATGTATTATCCTATTAGATCCCTAACATTTTGAGTTTGAGTAGCCCCTAAACTATTAGGCATGAGAAATTAGAGATTTGTAGAACCTTTTCTCATTTTTAGGATTATAATGATCATGGAGGGAATGGTATTTCATTATTAATATTTATATCTATGGTTGGATATTTTGGTTGTGGAATTGATGAGGATTTTTCATGAGTTGGGTGATATCATTGATAATGTCGTATAATGTGATGTTTGGTAGTCTTATTCTTCATGATTATAGAATAATATATCAATGGTTTTGTTTTATATCATATATAAAATTATTTATTTCTCTTTCATATTTATTACAAATAGATGTAGACTTTTTTATAGGGATGATACTATTGAGTACTCCCCATTCATCACCCCCCATAGTTTTCTATGAGTTTTAAGGATACATCGAACATGATTATATCTATTGATTTAGTATTATGGATTGATATGGAAGATGACTTGGATTTTTATATCTCTTTAATTAATGTATCTTCTAAATTAAATTTACTAGTATTATATGTATAATCAAGTTTCTTGGGATTTATATAGAATAAATATAAATTCTTTGGTGTTGATTGGTGGTTGTTTTATTAATCATGTAATATTAGGTGGGTAATTAGTGTTATACATGTATTTTATACCCCACATTTAAAGCCTCTAGGATAATTTATATTTGATGGAAAAAATTTTTGGACACCCTCAACATTACTACTATATTAGGTGTGCTTCAATCGGGGGGGGGGGGTCCCGAAAATATATCCCACTAATTTTTTATATTTAACGACATGGTTTCTTAGGTATATGGGTTTATCCTATGAATTTTTTCATGGATTAAAAAAGTAAATAATAATTCTATTATCATAAATATGTTTTTTTCATGTTAGACCAAGATTTTAATGAAAACCCCTGAATGTGATCATTACAATAATTTTTCTATAAAAATATTTTATAACCACATATGTCAGTATTGGTGTAACTCTACAAAATAAAATATGTTATATAAAAATAAAATAATACATGTTTTGTATTACATTTATGGTAATGAAATATCCATATAAAAAACACAAGAACATATTATTTATAACTATTATGGAACCTCATATGTAATAAAATAAATTACATGATGTCTGATTAACATTCTATTATTTACAATTATATTTTTATTATTCCTCTACGTTTATATTGATCTATTGGTTTCCTAGATTCATGTACATCATGATTTTTAGTGGAAACTACTAGATTAAAAATATGTTAGGATTTATCAAACCCAAAATAAATTTGTAAATATATAATATACTTATGTAGAGTTAAGATATTTCCTTCTGGTCACTGAGATATTTGGGATTTTAGAAGATAATTATGTTCACATAATATAATAATTACAAATAAACTTTTAATAATTTAAAAAAAATATTTCAATTATTTTTTGTTTTTAAGAATAAAATTAATGTTATCAATATTTTTTTTTACAATTATGGTTTCAATAAAAACATTCTCGATAAAAAGAGTTGGATCAGTTGTTCCATTAAAAACTGGTTTGATGTTTGAATCTAGATAATTTTTTTTCTAGGATTTAGTGGCTTGTTTATTTATATAGAATTATTTTTCTATGATCAAATACAAAATAGGGAAAACAATTATCATAAAAAAAAGTGTAATGTTCAACGTTAACTTCATATAAAGTATAACCACTATGTAAGGAACTCTTTTTATCCCTTTAAAATATAGTAATGTTCATATGTACAATGAAGTAAAATAGAATTTATATGCATTAAAATCTATGATATAGTGGACATTTATATCTCTAATATTATCTTTCTTTCTCATAATACCCCTTATCTATGAGTCTATACATATTACATACAGTCACTCCATTTACATCACACTTATAGTGAATGACCCATACACTCATATAAACAAAATATTAATTATCCACTCATCAAAGGTCCAAACCATATTTCATTTGAATATATTATGATCATCCTATATAGATATTACCCTACAATTATTAACTGAGGAATAGTCTATCTTTTTAGGTTAAAACATAGTTGAAAATCAAATATTCTCAATCCATTTCTATAGGAACATCTTGTTATTTATAGTTGATCTAGAATACTATTGTTACTATCATTATGATAAATCCTTTAGATAATTTTATTTATAGGTATAAAAAAATTATTTTATTCAATGATCAGTTATGTAACATCAATTAGTTTTTCTTTTTATATGTTAATTTCTGATATATATATATATATATGGTTCAAGCTTCTATAAAAAAAGTATTGGTGTTTAAATAATTTTATGTCTTACAATCAAAATCCATATGTTTTAGATTTATATATGGATTAACCTAATAAAACCTGACATATTCCATTTTATTAGCATTATTTTTATATTTCTTGAAAACATTATATGCCTTACTAATGGTAGATTAATAAAAAATAACATCACCATCCATTAGATAAAATTATATAAATTATTATCATTTTTCAAGATTATAATTCACACCCAAAAAAATTATCTAGGATTTATTATACTATAATTAAATAATCATATGTTTTTATATTTATGCCAAAGTAGAGTATGATATGATTTATAGCATATAATGTTTTTACTTACTTCATCCACCCAAAAGGACAAAAAAATAAAATATTCACACAACAATGTTGACTCCTTTTATAGATTGGTTATACTATATCTATTAAAAATACAATTCTATGAAATAGTTATTATTGATGAAAGAGTCTTATAAATATATTTTTCAATAAAAAAACATTAAAATTTTAAATAGAAATATTCTCTATTGTGATCACTACATATAGTTACTACATGAAGTTTTTTTAATTTAAAAAACATAAAAAAAACATTATACAAATATAGTATTTCCAAATTATTTATAATAAAGTAAACCTAATTAAACCTTGTAAAATCATTATTAAAGATATATAAATTGTTTTTTTTATTTTTTTAATTCTTGTTTTTCTAGGCCCAAAATGTTTGATGTCAATAATTATAAATATTTATAAGGTGACATTTTTCTGGTCATCTTTATACTTGACTTGTATTTCTTTCTGAATTGAAAATTATCATAGAATTTTTAATAATTGAAATTATATTCTATTAACTCCTTCACTAGTCCTATCACTAGAATGTTCAGTTATGTTCCAAACATTTAAATGTCATAATCATCTATTCTAATGATGAGATAAAACTTATAATATGTAATAATAATTTTTTAAAACAAAATTTACGTCTTTTATATCCATTTTTTAAACATTATAATTCCAATTAAAAGATAATATTTGAATCCATTCAAAACATTAAATGGTATAATTATTATTCTCAAGGTTCATGGAGTATCCTCCATCATATATTTTTTATCATGATATGGTTATTCATATGTCTTAGTACATAAATTAATTTCCAAATAAGAGTCTATCCTAGAAAGGATATGTCGCCAATAATAATAAATTTTCCCCATATTATTTCTCAAAAAGAAACATGGAGACCCTTCACATTCTTCTACCTTATAATTTTTACCTATTACCCATCATGTGTCTAGAAAAAAAATTATTATTAATATACTTTGTGTTCTATCATCTAGAACTCATATTATCTTTCTAAAAATTATAAGACCCAAAATTTGGTACCCAAACCATCTTGATCCCACTACTATTTGTAACGAAAACATTATGAACAAATATATTTCCAATCATCAAATTTGGTACAACCACTAATTATCTATAAATATAATACTATGTATTTTTTAATGATGGAACCATTTATAATTAATTTTGTTTTCTACAATTTCCTCCTATTAAATATGCTTTATAAGAGGGTTCATTTTGTAAAATGATATAATTCTAATAGAAGTGAGAATTTTCAGAATTAAAATTAATTCTAAATGTTTTATGATTTGGAATCAACTTTATGATATTCATATTAAATATCTTCCTAATATAACTAAAATTTGTGAAATATTTTTGTGTCCCATAAAATTATATTTTAGTTACAGAATCATTTTTCAGTCATCATATATTTAGACATTTTTTTTAATTTTTTATCAAACATGGAAGTAATCATAAAAATTATATCCTTAAATTATCTCCCTTATTTAAATAATATTTTTTCACCAATGTTTTATTCTAATTCTCAATGGAAGTAACAAATCATGTAATTTCATCAAATTATGTAATATCTTCCTAATCATTATGATATAAAAGTAAATGCTAAGAACATACTAGAATTAAATTCTTATTGGATTAATCTATTACCATTCCCATAATTTAGTATACATTCTTCGATGAATTGGAATAAAATCAAGTACTTTGAGGGATATTATCTCTTTTTTATCCACTACTGTCATCAGAATATGGATCTTTACAGGAACTCTATGTATCATCAATTTCTTAAAATTATTTTTTTTTACACTTACATGAACTTATAAAATCACTATCAATACACTTAATCCATAGAAAATATATTATTATGTTTCTAGGTATTTTTCATTTCTAAGAACTAAATTTAATAGAGTCCTTATTTCCAAACATTTTATCTCTATCCTTATAATGGTATTTCCATAATTATAAATTTATTTAAATCTTATTCATATGCATTGAAAAATACCCTTGTTTAACTTCACAAGATTAATAAAAATTATTATCTTAATGATTCTTTAATTTTATAATTATATAAATAAACATATAAGTAATAAATCAAGAAATCAATTCCCCATATATCTAAAAAAAAAGAAACAACATTTTTCTTATTTTATTTGTCTACACCTCCCTTATTAGAATTTTAATATTACATGTGAGTTCCAAAAATATAATCACAACTAAGCTTCATCATATTTTTATTATCTTCTATAATAGTTTATTTGAATAATAATCCCGTATTAATGATGTATATAATTATTTTACCCATTTATTAAATATTGATTTCCTTTTCATTAAAAGATTTTATGAAGTAAACTGTTTTCAAAAACATCTATAGTATTTGAAAAAAATATTTCCAATTATAAAATAAAATTCTTAATAGTCTACTCAAATCATAGCTCCATGAGTTTCCAAAACATTAGATGTTTTGAAATGTGTGATTTTTAAAATTTTACATATTTCATTTTCGATATTAGTGAATGAAATTATTATGTATATATTTCAAGTCATTAGATATTTTAAAACATATAGTTCATTTGATACATAATTTTATCCCCATGAATAAACAGAGATAATTCTTTCTCTAGAATTATATAATTTTAGTAGACCCTCAAAAATTGACAAATTATTATATTTCAATCAAAATTAATTATCCAATCATTCGATTATTCTTTTTCAACACTATGAAAAATATGTGGTCAACTTGATTTGGGATTATAAAACATTCTTTTTGGTAGCCCAACTATATGAAAATAATATATCTTTTCATTAAATATATATTTGTGTCATGGAATTGGTATAATTTTTATTCTGTAAATGGAAAATATAACAAAACAAAGACTATTAAAATTAATAAACTAGATGTAATACTATTGGTAGTATAAATCTCTAACACCAATTTTCCCCCTATATAGATGATATGGAAAGTAAAATTTGGGATTATATTCATCATGAAAACTAATAATCCCTCACCCACTCGAGAAGGCCCTTGTTTGGAAGTTATAAACTCTGAATAAATAGAGTAAAAAACAAAAAAAAATTAAAAAATTTTAAAAAAATTGTTAGTTATAAATTAAACCAAATTTTGAACAAGTAAACCAATCAGAAATTAATATAATAAATTTAGAAAAATTCATGGAGTATGGGATAAATTAATTGAAACATCAAAATGCATATATTGTTACTATACACATTCATAAATTAGATGCATACTATTTTAATCTAATGTGGTAGATAGATTATTATAATAGATTGAACATTTCAACATCATCAAAACAGTATAGCTTATTTGACCAATCCAATTTTTAGTATCAAGTTCCATAAAATTAAACTCATCTATAAATGGTAAAAATAAAGTAGATATATCTTACAGAAACTCTTTGATGTATTACCTATTGGTATAAAGTCCACAAATGAACATCTTAAGAATAAATTTTAAAAAATATAACTTCTTATTTCTAGAATATAATAAATAAGATAGGTTTAGAAAAAGAACAATTATAAATGGAAACTGATATATTTTTAATGAATTATCTATGAACATAATCTCTTAGAAAATTAAACTGAATATAAAATGAAATCAAATGAGTTTATTTAAATTAGATAATGAAAACATCAACAAAATTACATGAAGTTTGGTATTATTAATTACCTAAATACCAAAAAAAATTATATACTCTATTTTAATAATATTATGAATCCATATTTATTATACATTAGGATGTGTTCTATAACATGAAAATTATAAAAATTTCATCCAATGAATTCAACTCAGCATTCCATCAATTTCCATCAATCTGTTTTGAAAATTTTATTATTCTAATTAATTCAATTGATTATTGAATTTAATGATAAAAACTCCACATAAAACACCTTATTAAAAAAATATAAATTAATTTGATTCCATATAAGTGCATTTTGTTACTCTAAACAAATGATATAACCATTCTTTTTTGTGTCCAAAATTCCTTTATAAAAAATTACTTATAGATAAATATAAATATATTATAGATATTAAATGAAAATTATATATATAATGGAGGAATCATACAATATAATAAGTAATCTATAAGGACTATAATGTATCCATGAAAAATTTAATGTATCAATAAGAAATATATGATTTTATTATAGAGAATTTGAAATGGAAGATTTTTTATCGTCTGAAAATAGTTATCATAAACATGTTGTTTAGTAAAATTATTTGATAATGAAATCCTATAATTAAAATTCATCATATTATGGTCATATTAAATGCCTACATGCCAATTCTATATCGTTATAATAATTCCTCATACATAATATATACATTTAAGTAAGATTACACCATGAATGGTTTATTGGGCTATTTGGTTTTGATTCCACTATCCACCTTTATGTAATGTAATTTAAATAAATAAAATATAAAAATTATCACATAACATTAAACATTAATATCATTTGGTCTTTATAGTTGACCCATGGGTTAGAGAGGTAGGTATAAATCTAAAAAAATATCTATTAAATTAAATGGAATGCTAATATAGGTGGTGACCCTTCAAAAGGGTAGTGTATTTTAGGTTATTTAACATGTAACATTAATGGTAATATTATTCCTATTAACATGGTAAAATTTAAAGGGATGATCATTGTTATATAAATATTTAATATTTTATTTAATTTATCATTTTAATTGAATAAAAAATTATTTGGAAATACATTATAGAACAATAAAAGATGATTTGCATAAAGATAATGTACAATTTAAAAAATTATATCATTCTTTGATATTATAGAGTTTTTAATAAGTGGGATTAGAAAGAATAGAATATGAATTAAAATTGCTAAAAAGTGGTTGTATAATAGGGTTATCAAATTATCATTAAAATTTATCAGTAAATAATTTTATACTAAGTACAATACCTAAAAATAGTCTCTAATATAGAACAAATAGAACATTTGAAATTTCATTAGTATCTACAAAGATCAAGTGACCCCAAACTACATAGAATTATCTTCCTATACATATGACTAATCTTTCATCCATTTGGTGATATAGTTATTAGGATAAACAATGGGTTTTTTAATAAATTGATTTTATAGAAGGAAATAGATAAACCATTACTAATATAATTGAAATTTTAAAAAATAATTATATATAAAATATATATATTATTGAACTGAACATGTTAAATATTAAAACAATGGATCTTCATAAAAAATTGAATGATATAAAGATAAAAGGAACCATTTAACAAGGTGGATCTATCATATCATAGGGAATAAACCACAAAATATTTATTAAAAAGCTCATTAATATAGACTAGAGAGGGATTATGATAGGATTACAACATTAAGTGTCTTTTTGTTTATAAATAATGGTATACATTTGTCAAATTTAAATTGAATCTTTATAAAATAATCAAATAATAATTGGTTCATAGTTTTGAATATTTGTATTAAAATATAATTAATTGAAAATATTAAAATGGTCTCCTAACTAAGATTTATAGCTTCTAAAACAATATTTGATAAAAAATTCTTTTTCATAACACTTAAAACCATCTAAAATCTAATGTTTTCTTCTAAATAAATTAATCAAGATATATAATCAAAATTAGTTTAAAATGTAATTTGATATGTTTTTTCTTTTCAAATTACACTTATGGTTTATTTTTATATTCATATATTTAAAAATCCATTTATTTCATCAACAATAAATGTATTATATTTCTTAAATGAAAAAAAATAATCATTTCAATTTTTACATCACTATACACTTTTACACTTTAATGTATACATATATCATATTAAAATATTTGGAAGGAATTTAAAAACCTCTAAAAATTAAAAAATCATCATTAAATAACACATAAATGATTATTCTAAATTTAATTATTATTTTATTTTAATAAAAGATTAACTATTTGAAATTAAATTATAAAATAAGTTCTTATAGGAATTATTTTAATGTAATAGTCATTATTCATCTAACAACATTTCTATTCCTATGAATACAATAAATTACTAATATCTACCTTATCCAATTATGATAGATCAGTATTGTGAAAATAAAAATATATATTACAGTAAATTCCATACATTATACAAAAAATTAATTTTCTATCATTATTATTCTAAATGTCTATTAATTGATATATATTGTTTTTCCTTCTTACCATTCAAATTATTGGTATAATGTTAATCGAGTAATTTAGGATGGGGGTTATTTCATATAGTCATAGTAAAAATATATATTTAATTTCCAATAATAATAAAATTATTCCAACATAATATTTATTTTTTATTTTTAGTACTATGTTTATATATTTATTATGAAAACTATATTCAATGATTTAAAATAAAAAAAATATTTATTCTTGATTCTTATTTTAAATGAAAAATATATCTATAATTTTTTTATTTTTACATGGAGATTTTATTTGGAAATAAATAACCTCTTTACTGTATGTTATTCATTTTTACAAAATATGGAAGATACTATTAGGTAGATGTTCCAACATGTATCTCGTATACAAAAAAACAATATAAATAACCAATTATTAGGATGAGAAAATACAATCTTATAATGATTTCATGATATTTGAGTGATATTTTAAATAAAATTGTATAAAATATTAATCACATAATTTCTAGGGTAATAATGTATAAGGATATTAGTATTACCATGTCTGCATAATTGAATTCTATATTTTATTTATTCTTCTTAAAAAGTATCAAACAAATATAGTAATATAAATTATTAATATTAAATATATTAGAACCCATCACCAATATAGGCTCAATACAAATCTATATCATGGATTTTAGAATACCAAAAAAAAATTCATTGATTATATAAATTCTTAAGGTGGTTTTATATAACATCAAAATTGAGAAATCACTAGGTTAATTTTATGTGATCCTATGTTAAGTATAAATCTCATGTTTGATTAGCAACTAAGACGGTGGGGTAGGGGTGACTCAATTTCCTTATTTTATGAATAATCCTAGTAATTCAATGCTTTCATCCTGATAGAGTTCAGATATAATCAATATATTCACTCTATATAAACTCATATGAAACCAAGTTTGAATCAGGCACTACACACATGATTTTAGAAGGTTTTCTATAAAACAATAATCCTTACTATGATTGGTTATTAATACCAATCATAGATCCTCCACTATTTATATATGTGGTTAAACCATGGACCATTATAGTCTAATGAAAAAAGAGTCAGAAAATGTATTATATTTTAGAGTCACACTGGAAGAAACTAATCTCTTATATGAGTATGATAAATGAAAAAAAATTATCTCCCTTTTCTTTAGGATCCTTCACCATTTGATGAAGATCTCCCTACATGAGAAAAATAGATAAATCTGATCTTCTCGTATACATTTCATGACAATTTTTCTAGTTATTTTTATAGCATGAATCATGGGTTTCTCGGCTTTCCATATCTTCACATGATCTGTTTATTCTCATCACATCAAATACCCAGACAAATGGGACACCTTCTTCATTGTATGTCCCCTAGCATAGATATCATCATTACTCATTGATTCATGATGTATCAGGCTCTCAATTACTTATAATTCATGCACTAATTATTTTTTTGTCCTCTCTAAATTCACACACATCCTATTTATTTTTTACATGTATATTGAAAAAATATTATCATACATATTAACATTGAAAATTGATTTTGGGAAACTCCAAGGATAATAATTAGTATATCATCACCTTTAAATTTAAACTGGTGAATATATTTCTTTTTTTTATTCCTAATTTTAATTATGATGTTATCCCCCCACATTATTTCACCAAAAGGCATATATATTCCTTATTAACCATGGGAAATTTTGGATATCGCAATATTATTCTTACCACATAATCCACACAATTTTATTTCCATTAAAATCTCTATTTTTCAAGGAATTGTGATGCAGAATATCCTCTAATTCTCATTGAACTCATCTCAGACCCTAACATATCCCTTGGATTGTTATCCACCAATCTTAGATAAGATAATTATTAGGTAATTTATCATGGTTTTTCAATCTATAAAGATTTGGTAATGTTTTATTGGATGATTAAATTCATAATTACATAGAATATAAATTCTCAAAACATTAAAAAATTATAATTTCTCAAAAAACTACAATGTTTAGGATGACCCATACCTAACCCTGGATGAATCACAGGAAAATTCAAATGACACACACATTGAACTTTGTATGAGTGACTAAATCATATGAAAAGTTCAATCACTCATAAGAAAATGTTGATCACTCATACATGAAATCAGATAATTCATATGTAAATATTAATGTCTCACACATTGGTTTAATGAATCATACATAAAATTTAATCAATCATATGCATATTAGACATACTCATACAAAAAATTAATCATATACAACCCTGAATTAGTTGTATGAAAACATAGACGATTCATCTAAAGAATGATTTTCCTCTAAAAATGAATCATACAAAAACTCCAATAACTCATTCCCATATCTAGAAACTTTATCAAATATTCATCATAGGGTAATAATTAAATGATACATAGCTAGGAAATTTTTAATTTCCTAAAATTCTAGATTTCACTAAAATATTCTCAGAATATCATCTAGTGATCTCAAGTAATTAGTAGTATCTTTAACTCATCTCAAATAATCCTCCAAAGTAACTTCATCTGCTAATACATCATTTTTCATACTTCATTATCCAAGGATTGTTTATCTACATATTAAGATAGCTCTTTAATCTTGATAATAACTTTTTGATATTCCTTCATAGCTGCTACTTCTAATTATTTTTCTAGACTATATTATGTAATTTCTTCTCTGATATAAATTTTTCATTTTTATAAATGATTTTTTTCAAAATTAATCATATTTAATTTTTTTTCATCATCACGGATATGTCCAGTTGTTATGAATATGTCCACGTGTGATCTCAAAACTATATCCTTGAAAATCAATTTTCTATTTATGATGTAATTTCCTTAATCATCTCAGCGAACATTGACCTTATATCTCTATCATTATGGAAAAAATTATAAATTCCTAATCAGGGATCTTCAATCTCTCCCTTTTTATATTTTTATCAATACCCAGTTCATTTTCCCTAAAGTCATATTAATTCATCTCCACCTTATTGATTTTAAATATTTAGGGACTATGGGGTACTTTCTTATCTCACCATATTCTTCACATGTATTTTCCATATATTCCTCTCCTTCTGTCATTTATAATATTATCTTTATCCACTTTCTATGATAATGATAGAACCACTTTATTTTTCTTAGTGAGGTGCCTTTAAATATGTACATCAAAGTTAATGTATGTTATCCAATTGGGTAAAATAATACTCTTTTTACTAATGTTGACAATTCTATCCATAAATAAAAATATAAGAGATACCATTTTAATATATAATTCATAGGATTTTCAGAAATTGATTTAAGAATAGATATTTAATCATGCACATATCTTAAGAAACACATCAAAATAAGTCATGTGGTATGTAACATACTCCCTATTTCTCTCATCATCTCATAAACTGAATCCCCATATTCATAAGTTGGTTTAATATATAAATATAACGATTACACTTATGATTAGTAAGCCTAATTCTCTTATTTCACAACGCTTTCAAAAAATTATAGATTCTCTAGATTACAACATCCTCTTATTTTTACACCCCCTTGAGGAGTGTTACCCTACTCTCATATTCATGGTTACCTTGATAAATCTTAAAGGAAGAATAATTTATATTTTTGAAAAAAATTACTCTGCTCCTAAATTTCCATTCATGTGGGGAAAAATTTAAAAAATATAAGAGAATAATGAGGGTCATATTGGATTTTGGAGTCTCATCATAGACATCTATTTATTTCTAAAAATAGAAATTATTTTCTACTTAATTTCCTCTAAATTTTGTTTGGTCATCTTCCATGCATGCCTTATAATCATATGTGAGGTATTCTTATTTATTTCAGATATCAAGGAAACTTCATTTCTTTATTGACACGTTTGGTTTCATATAGGATCTTCCAAGGATGGATGAAATTTCATGCAGTTTTTTGTTTCATTACTAAGCCTCCCTCATATCTCACACAAATGATTATGGGTTTTCAAGTCACAACCTTTGGATGGGTTCTCTTGACATCTAGCCTCTTCAATTATATCCACTTTCTTTCCAGCGGTACTAGATTTTATCTTTGTTATCTAGATTTTCAGGTCCAAAACAAATTGTCTTAGCCTAAATATGAAGAATTATCTTCTCCCAAACTCATATTTATTGGTTAATTTACATGGATTCTTGTTAATCTCAATTTCCATTCTATTTCACTTTATAGTGATGTTTTCTTGGTAATCTGAATATACACTCATCAACATTGTGACCCTATTGGTTAAATATTCCCCAAAAATATTCTAACATCATAGATCGTTTTTTGGATGATATATTACTAATGAAAACATAGGTATTTCTAATAATAAATCTATTTCATTTTATATAAAATTTCATAAATAGATTTTAAGGATTCATATTTAATATAATTTTTCAGTCAAAAATGAAATAGTCTAATTATTATTAATTATTTTTAATTAATTATATGGTTTTATATAAAATTTAGAATAAAAATTATTATAATAAAATTTTTATAAAATTAAATTAATTTTTTCAGACATCATGTGTAAATTAAATTATATTTATTTTTTGATGTTTTTTCTAAAAAATATGATTTTCAGTGAAAACTAAAATATATATTTTTTTGAATTCCAACTTTTTTATGACATAATTTTTAAGATAGATGTAAAGACCCGGAAATTTCAAGGAAAATTTTTTCCTATTTACTTTGGAATTTTACGAGTCCTCAGTTTCTGACGGCACCTGATTCCAAGGCCCGGTGTGCCCGGAATCAATTTACGAAGTTTAGCTCGGGTACGTTTAATGAACGAGCGAGCGGGTTTTTCTAGCTTTTGAACAGGTGCTCGGAATCGAAATCCGAGGGCACCGATGAAACCGCAGTGCCGATAATTTCGTAAGAAGGCCTTCACTGGAGTTGTGTTTGCTCGGGAAGAGTTTTTAAAAAAATGGAATAACTGTTAAGTGAAATAATGTTGTGTATGACTTTATTTCACTTCCAAGTGGTTTAACCCCATGTGTGAGAGTTGGGTGGAACCCACTTGAACCTAAATCCTCTTGATAGGATTTTGTGAGGTGGGGCCCACACGAGCCCCATCCCTTCAAATTCCCTAACATCTCTAAAACCCCCACTTTAATTATGTGACCCTCCCTCTCATTAATGATGTCAACTTTACTTCATTTAATTTTGACAATATCAAGATTAATTAAGTTAAGTTAATTCAACTTTTTAATTTTGGAAATGCATGGGTTGGGTAATAAAATAAGAAGAGTCTTATTTTATTTGGGGTTGGTTGGTTGTGTGGGGAATTGGAGGAGGTAGAACTCGTCTTCTTTGTTGGAGAACGCAAAGAACGTCAAGACCTCGACGAAGAACGCCATCACCGCAAGGAGTGATTGACGTGTCGTTCTTCTCCTCTCCGCAGCCGGTGTGAGACGTCATCGACCTTGGACGTACACCGACGCCGTCAACCGTGACACCAACTTTTGACATCGTTGTTGAGGTAGGGGAATATTTTATATTTCTCATTTATGTGGTTTATACCCTCGAGATTGAGCGTTTATTTGTAGGATTTATCTTTGCGGATTCTTTACCCCAATTGAATTTTCATGACAAACACAAATTAAATGAATTAATTTGCGGATCAAAAAACCATGGGTTGAATCAATCTCTTATTGTTTTTATTGAAAATATCAAAGTATGATGAATATCTTTTTATCAATTCCCCATGTTCTTGATTCTCAAAAACGATGGTCAAACCAACACAGTCATCGATTTGCTCATATACCATGCCTTTTCTATTCCATTCTACGCGCGTTCTTTGGCACGCCAAATAATTAAGCGCACTGGAAACTCAATGCTTCGTTGAGCGCAGCATACGGACGCGGAGATCTCGACCCGAGGATCACGAAACCACTTTATTCTCTTATTTCCGATTTAAATCGAACCCGGTATGGCGCACAGAAGGATCCCGTGGTGCGGGTGTGACGAGGGTTCCGGCAGTCCAAGGCGACGGTTCGGTTGGGCGAGCAGGCGACCGTGGCGGCTTGTGCAGCGCGAGCAGGCGGCGCGACCGAAGCAAGCTGTGTGCAAGGCGGAGGTGCAGCGGTTCCTGGTTCGTGAGGGCCGCATGAATTTTGGAGGAGAAGAAACCTGAAGTTGGGGTGCTAATTTTGGGATAACAAATCGTGAGAGGAATTTTGATTGGAGAGAGAAAGATGAAAAATATATTAATGATGATATAAAATAAAGGATTTGGGGGCGTGATTGGCATAGAGTCAAAGAAAGAGGAGGCGCTAGTTTGGGTGGTGCGTGGCTTTTGGGTGTGTTAAGTTAAAAATTAAATTAAATTAATAATAATAATAATATAATAATGTTATTATTATTTTCGTTGGGAAAACCGTATTTGGACGGTATCTTCTTCGTGTGACCTCGGTTTCACGAACCGTTAGTGGCAGTGCGACCTTGACTTCGAGACGGAATTTATGAGTCCAATATTGGATGTCCTTTTCGAGTTTTTGGATCGGGTACCCGAAACGCTCGTACATAATAGATTTAATATTATTATTAAATCTTTGACCCGCCATAACTCATGTGTGTGACGTACGATTCACTCGCCGTCAGCGGCGATGTGACTCTGTCATTAAGACGGTCGATTCAAGTCTAATGTTTTATACTAAATTCTGGTTCATGGCTTGGGCCCACGAAACACCGAATATTATTATTATTATTATTATTATTATTACGGGATATTGTATGTGACATATCTCTCTCATACGGTGTCGGAATGATGAACTGTTTGCGACGTTGCGACCCTGGAATTAAGACAGATGTTTCAAAACCAATTTTTGATATTTAAGTTGACGTAGATGCGCGGGCCCCACGAGGTCTGGTTCGCGCATGATGCGGTGAAATGCAACTTTTTCACCGGCTATTCGTTTTGGACCAATGGGTAGTCCATCTTGTGTGTTATTCCGTATGGATCGTAATGGTGTGACCGGTTTGGTTAACCGGTGTCATTTGAAGTACGACTGCGTTGGATCGAATATGAATCCAACCGGGCCCTCGGAGCGGAAACGCTTATAACTTGAGCTCCGAAAGTCCGATTGACGTGTCGTCGACTATGTTAGATTTCTCTTGTTGAAACGGTTCTTTTGGTATACTTCACATGAGGTTTGGACGCAGTTGGAATATGGCCGGGTTGGATTGTACCCGAAATCCAACTAGGCCCCTGGAACGGAAAACCCGATAACTTTCAGACCGGACGTCTGTTTGACGAACCGTCAGCGGCGTTGGTGATCACGTTGAGAAATGGTCCCTATGAGTATACCCTATGAGAGTTCGGGGTACAGTTGAGATACGGCCGGGTTGGTTCGCACACGAAACCAACCGGGCCCCTGGGACGAAAAGGCTAATAACTCACAGACCGGGCGTCCGATTAACGCGCCTTCTGTTGCGTTGAGACCCCTATGATGAGGCAGTCCTTTGAGATACTTCTTCATGGGACTTTGTGATACTTGGAGTATCGACTTGTAGCTCGTGGAGCGGACCCTCCCGGAGACGAGCGTACGGAGTACGGAGACCGTGTAGCTGGATGAGACCTGACGACTGCTTGACCGACTCGACTTGGAGTGAGTCGACTAGCCGAGTGGATTGAGCACTACTGTGTTTGGGTGCAGACCCACGGAGGACGGAGCGCTTGGTAGCAGGCAGCAGACCCGCGATACTCGACAGGAGGAGTACCTCTGTAGGCTATGAGGGGGAGCACTACTGTGTGAGGTGGCAGACCGGCGATACTCGACAAGAGGAGTATCTCAGCAGTCTAAGGTTAGTGAGTAGTACCTCGGAGACTTGACAGGATCACTGTACTCTCCAGAGACGGAGCTCTTCAGCAGTTACAGTTTCGATAATGAAAATCCTGGTTTGAGCTGAGTCAATGACCTTTGTGTTTACCTCATGATTGAGATGGGTCACTTGATAACTTAGGTATATGTATGGGAATATACCTAAGTAGTGGTTATCCATTGATTTCATAACCTTTGTGTTTCCTCATGATTGAGATGGGTTACTTGATAACTTAGGTATAAGTATGGTCTTATACCTAAGTAAGGGTTATCTGGTGAGATCCTTATTTGTGGTTATCCTTGTTGGATTTAGTGAGACCTTGAGGGTCTCGGGGTCCCTACTGAGTATCGTTATACTCACCCCTGCACGGGCTATGCATGCACCTTGTTGTGTTGGATGCAGACGACAGACAGCGCTGACAGATGCCGAGTGTTCGAGGACTGGACGGTACCCGGAGGTGGACTTCACGATGAGACGATACTTGAAGGAGGTTGACGGGCGAGAGCATTGTGGAGGCTATCTATACCTACCCTTCAGGTAGGATCTGTGGTGGACGACCCAGGAGTTGCTCTATCTGTACCTACCCTACAGGTAGGATCCGAGGTGGATGACCCATGAGCTTCTTCTATTCTTCCAGCTGCTTGTCTTTTCTGTTGTACTTTCATTTAGTTGTAGCTGTAATTTTCAGTTGGGTTTGTATTCTGGCCCATTTACTTTTCAGCACTATCTTTTGTACTTAGTGTATTACTTCTGCTTGTACTCTGTTTTATTTTGTTTACCTTTATAAAGGCAATTCCTTCCCAGTTATCGGGATTTACGCCTTTGATGCTAGTCTCCAGCCCCTGACCTATGGAAGGCGGGCTTGGGGTAGTCACGGCACGGGCCCCAAGGACGGGTCGTGACAAATTGGTATCAGAGTAGTCGGTTCTACCATATAACTTATAACTATGATATTTATTTTCTGTGAAGCAATATTGTTAAGGGTATCGAGTGTGGTTTTCAATTCAGGGAGTCCAGTGTTGGTGCGGGTGGCCGACGTATCCATACACCAGGACCCTGACAACTGATTTCCGACTTTGTGCACGAAAACACTGATTGTGTGTGTGTTTCCAAAAGTTTTAAAGTCAGCTCAAACCAGGTCAGCTCACCAGGTATAAATTGTTGACCGTGTCGCATCTATTCAGGGTGTCTCCACGCAGACAGTCAGTTGGAGTTCTGAGATAGTACACGATGAGGGACCACCGAGCGACGAGGCTCCGGTGTGGGGCCCTTTTTAATATATTGGCACCCTTAGGTGGTGTACCAGCAGCACCACCACCTGTTGGGAAGAAGATTCCACTTGCCATACTAGCAGATGGTGCACGCCGACAGAGCGCGTTGCACGAGTTCCAGTAGTAGAGGCCTCTGAGGTTACGAGGTGAGGCAGATTCTCAGACAGCAGAGGACTGGCTGGAGGCGATTGCTAGAGTTTTCTGCCTAGCTGAGACACCAGTAGAGTGGATAGTAGACTTGGCTAGTAGTTTTTTCCAGTGAGTGACCATGAGTATGGTCTGCATAGTGATGAGGCTTCGGTACGTGGACCGATGCCTGAGATAGTGCCTTCGGGTAGTGTGTCGGCTATACATCACTACCTGTTGGTCAGTAGTTAGAACCAGTGGTACCGGTAGGTGACACATGTAGGCTTACTGCCTTACACGTGTTCCAACATCAGATACCCTCAAGTTCTGAGGCGAGCCCGACTCACAGGCGGCTAAGGACTGGCTTGAGGAGGTGGTTGAGATTTTTCTAGAGCTTATACAGCTTCGGCAGGACGACGTGTCGGTAGCTGAGTATTCATCGAGGCGTACTGAACATTCTGGGTACTCGATGAATACAATTCGATCAGTGCTATAGAGCTCGGACCTCTGAGCGTGGTGTGTTTAAGGATATCTAAGCCATCACTTTTTCCTCTATGCATTCCTACTCACATTAGGGTGCTAGAGAGAACCTTGTGGTTGAATGTTCTTTGGCTGAACGAATACAGCTAGAGAATGTTAAAAGTTAGAACACAGCGAACTAGTGCTAGTCTCAGAGACTTGGGCATGCGAATGTTTCAAGAAGATGAAATGTTAAGGACAGATAAATCTGCAGAGCAGTAAACATGGAGGCAGATCTAGGAGAGCAGCATGAGGTGGTGTACATTTCAGCGTGTTACAACCACCCGCCTTTGTTGTCCCCTCTAGGCTCAGGGAGCTGGAGGGCAGGGGAAGAGAGTAGCTGCATGCGGTCAAGGAGTTTGACTCAATGGCTCTAAGAATGATTCGAGGGACAGTCTGTGTCCACTACTAGCTATCGTAGTAACAGACGTTGATATAAATCATTCCTTCCTTCCACGAATCTTGTCCCAGACCAAGAGTTTCTGGTTAAGCCGTTGACTTGACCCTCATGTCTGGAGATACCTGTGGAAGGAGACCCGATAATCACACTTACGCCGATGGTGTGATATGACCCTTGAGGCGAGAGTTTCGGTTGGAACCTCTTGGTGGTAGCGTCGAGGCCTTACGACGTTATTTTGGGTATGGACTGGGCAACCACAGTTCATACACGGTTTGACGGTATTAGGCAAAAAGGTTGTGGTTTATCTACAACGTTGGGATGGGGTTTTCCTTGGTCGGCGAAAAAGTAAAACCCAGGAAACACAGGATGGAATCATGTATAGGAAGGTGTAGCCGATCACTCTTGAGTCGGCCAACTTCACCCACGTGGCAGCAGGAGTTTTGAGTTTCAGTTCTAATCAGGAAAGGGAGACCTCTAGAGTTCGAGGATGACGATCACGTCCTTATACGGGTCTCACCTCGACGAGGTTTACGGAGATGTAGCCGAGGCGGCGAGATATCTCCGAGGTTCAACAGACCTTTCTAGGTCCTCAGCAAGGTAGGCGAGGTGGTTTACCACTTGACCTTTCCACCTCAGTTGCACCGGGTGCATAATATCATCCACGTACCTCAGCTGAAGAGATACGTGCATGATCCTTCACACATCATCGACCACAGGAAGTAGGACGTCGATGGCAGGGCGACATTCACGGAGGTTCCAGTGGGGATCGAGGATCGACAGGAGCGGATCCTATGTAGACGGTCGATTCCTCGGGTGTGCTTCCACTGGCAGCACGAGAACCTCCAGGAGAGCACATGGGAGTGGAAGGCTCAGATGCGTGCTCAGTACCACTTTGTTTTCCTTAGTGTGTGTTGAAGCTTTACGGGAACGTAAATCCCTGAGGTGGGAGTAATGTAAAGACCCAGAAATTTCAAGGAAAATTTTTTCCTATTTACTATGGAATTTTACGAGTCCGCATTTTCTGACGGCACCTGATTCCGAGGCCCGATGTGCCCAGAATTAATTTCCAAATTTTAGCTCGGGTACGTTCAGTGAACGAGCGAGCGGGTTTTTATAAATTTTTAACCGGTGCTCGGAATCGAAATCCGAGGGCACCGATGAAACCGCAGTGCCGGTAATTGCTTAAGAAGACCTTCACTAGAGTTGCGTTTTCTTAGGAAGAGTTGTTAAAAAAAATGGAATAAGTGTTAAGTGAAATAATGTTGTGTATGACTTTATTTCACTTCAAAGTGGTTTAACCCCATGTGTGGGAGTTGGGTGGAACCCACTTGAACCGAAATCCTCTTGATATGATTTTGTGAGGTGGGGCCCAAACAAGCCTCATCCCTTCAAATTCCCTAACATCTCTAAAACCCCCACTTTAATTATGTGACCCTCCCTCTCATTAATGATGCCAACTTTACTTCATTTAATTTTGACAAGCTCAAGATTAATTAATTTAAGTTAATTCAACTTTTGAATTTTGGAAATGCATGGGTTGGGTAATAAAATAAGAAGAGTCTTATTTTATTTGGGGTTGGTTGGTTGTGTGGGGAATTGGAGGAGGTAGAACTCGCCTTCTTCGTTGGAGAACGCAAAGAACGTCAAGACCTCGACGAAGAACGTTGTCACCGTAAGGAGTGATTGATGTGTTGTTCTTCTCCTCTCCGTAGCCGGTGTGAGACGCCATCCACCTTGGACGTACGTCGACGTCGTCAACCGCGACACCAACTTTTGACATCGTTGTTGAGGTAGGGGAATATTGTATATTTCTCATTTATGTGGTTTATACCCTCGAGCTTGAGTGTTTATTTGTAGGATTTATCTTTGTGGATTCCTTACCCCAATTGAATTTTCATGACGAACGCGAATTAAATGAATTAATTCGTAAATCGAAAAATCATGGGTTGAATCAATCTCTTATTGTTTTTATTAAAAATATCGAAGTATGATGAATATCTTTTTGTCAATTCCCCATGTTCTTGATTCTCAAAAACAATGGTCAAACCAACACGGCCATCGATCCGCTCATATACCATGCCTTTTCTATTCCATTCTACGCGCGTTCTTTGGCACGCCAAATAATTAAGCGCGCTGGAAACTCAATGCTTCGTTGAGCGCGGCATACGGACACGAAGATCTCAACCCGAGGATCACGGAACCACTTTATTATCTTATTTCCGATTTAAATCAAACCCGGTATGGCACGTGGAAGGATCACGTGGTGCGGGTGCGACGAGGGTTCCGGCGGTCCAAGGCGACGGTTCGGTTGGGCGAGCAAGCGACCGTGGCGGCTGGTGCAGCGCGAGAAAGCGGCGCGACCGAAGCAAGCCATGTGCAAGGCGGAGGCGCAGCGGTTCCTGGTTCGTGAGGGCCGTGTGAATTTTGGAGGAGAAGAAACATGAAGTTGGGGCGCTAATTTTGGGAGAACAAATCGTGAGAGGAATTTAGATTGGAGAGAGAAAGATGAAAAATATATTAATGATGATATAAAATAAAGGAAAGGATTTGGGGGCGTGATTGGCATGGAGTCAAGGAAAGAGGAGGCGCTATTTTGGGTGGTGCGTGGCTTTTGGGTGTGTTAAGTTAAGAATTAAATTAAATTAAAAATAATAATAATATAATAATGTTATTATTATTTTCATTGGGAAAACCGTATTTTGACGGTATCTCCTTCGTGCGACCTCGGTTTCACGAACCGTTAGTGGCAGTGCGACCCTAACTTCGAGACGGAATTTATGAGTCCAATATTGGATGTCCTTTTCGGGTTTTTGGATCGGGTACCCGAAACGCTCGTACATAATAGATTTAATATTATTATTAAATCTTTAACCCGCCATAACTCATGCGTGCAACGTCCGATTGACTCGCCGTCAAAGGCGATGTGACTCTGTCTTTAAGACGGTTGATTCAAATCTAATGTTGGATACTAAATTCTAGTTCGTGGCTCAGGCCCACGAAACACCGAATAATATTATTATTATTATTATTACGGTATCTTTTATCTGACATATCTCTCTCATACGATGTCGGAATGACGAACCGTTTGCGACGTTGCGACCCTGGAATTAAGACGGATGTTTCAAAACCAATTTTGGATATTTAAGTCGAGGTCGAGGCGCGGGCCCCATGAGGCCCGGTTCGCGCATGATGCGGTGAAATGCAACTTTTTCACCGGCTATCCGTTTTGGACCAATGGGTAGTCCATGTTGTGTGTTATTCCGTATGGATCGCAATGGTGTGACCGGTTTGGTTAACCGTTGTCATTTGAAGTACGACTGTGTTGGATCGAACATGAATCCAACTGGGCCCTCGGAGTGGAAACGCTTATAACTTGAGCTCCGGACGTCCGATTGACGTGCTATCAACTATGTCGGATTCCTCTTGTTGAGACGGTTCTTTTGGTATACTTCACATGAGGTTTGGATGCAGTTGGAATATGGCCGGGTTGGATTGTACCCGAAATCCAACCGGGCCCATGGAACGGAAAAACCGATAACTTTCAGACCGGACGTCTGTTTGATGAACCGTCAGCGGAGTTGGTGATCACGTTGAGAAACGGTCCCTATGAGTATACCCTATGAGAGTTTGGGGTACAGTTGAGATACGGCCGGGTTGGTTCGCACACGAAACCAACTGGGCCCCTGAGATGAAAAGGCTAATCACTCACAGACCGGGCGTCCGATTGACGCGATGTCTATTGCGTTGAGACCCCTATGACGAGGCGGTCCTTTGAGATACTTCTTTGTGGGACTTGTGATACTTGAAGTATCGACTTGTAGCTCGTGGAGCGGACCCTCCCGGAGACGAGCGTACGGAGTACGGAGACCGTGTAGCTGGCTGAGACCTGACGACTGCTTGACCGACTCGACTTGGAGTGAGTCGACTAGCCCAATGGACGGAGCACTACTGTGTTTGGGTGCAGACCCACGGCGGACGGAGCGCCTGGTAGCAGGCAGCAGACCCGCGGTACTCGACAGGAGGAGTACCTATGTAGGCTATGAGGGGGAGCACTACTGTGTGAGGTGGCAGACCCATGGCCGAGGAGCACTACTTTGTGAGGTGGAAGACCCGTGATACTCGACAGGAGGAGTATCTCAACAGTCTAACGTTAGTGAGAAGTACCTCGGAGACGTGACAGTATCACTGTACTCTCCAGAGACGGAGCTCTTCAGCAGTTACGGTTTCGATAATGAAAATCCTGGTTTGAGTTGAGTCAATAACCTTTGTGTTTACCTCATGATTGAGATGGGTCACTTGATAACTTAGGTATATGTATGGGCATATACCTAAGTAGTGGTTATCTATTGATTTCATAACCTTTGTGTTTCCTCATTATTGATATGGGTTACTTGATAACTTAGGTATAAGTATGGGTTTATACCTAAGTAAAGGTTATCTGATTAGATCCTTCTTTGTGGTTATCCTTGTTGGATTTAGTGAGACCTTAAGAGTCTCGGGGTCCCTACTGAGTATCGTTATACTCACCCCTGCACGGGCAATGTTCGCACCTCGTTGTGTTGGATGCAGACGACGGACAACGATGACAGAGGTTGGGTGTTCGAGGACTGGACGGTACCCAGAGGTGGACTTCACGACGGGACGATACTCGGAGGAGGTTGACGGGTGAGAGCGTTGTGAAGGCTATCTGTACCTACCCTTCAGGTAGGATCCGTGGTGGACGACCCAGGAGCTGCGCTATCTGTACCTACCCTACAGGTAGGATCCGAGGTGGACGACCCAGGAGCTGCTTCTATTCTTCCAGCTGCTTGTCTTTTCTGTTGTACTTTCGTTCAGTTGTAGCTGTACTTTTCAGTTGGGTTTGTATTCTGTCCCATTTACTTTTCAGCACTATCTTTTGTACTTAGTGTATTACTTCCGCTTATACTCTGTGGTATTTTGTTTACCTTTATAAAGGCAATGTCTTCCTAGTTATTGAGATTTACGCCTTTGGTGCTAGTCGTCAGCCCCTGGCCTATGGAAGAAGGGCTTGGGGTAGTCACGGCACGGGCCCCGAGGACGGGTCGTGACAATAGAACAATTTAAAAATTTATTAAAAAAATTATTGATAGAATATATAATTATGGAGTTTTTCAAGAAATTGAAAAAAAAATATTTTTAGTTAATAATCCTTTGTTTGAAATTCAGAATCTTAATTTATATTTTATTCAAAATAAAAACTATTTTTTATCCTTAATGAGGTTTCCGATGATTATATCCATTTTTGGCATGGTTATAATATCAAATAATCTCAACATATTTATCAATAAACCATATTATATTGTTAATTATCATCATAGAAAATTACTAGGTCGAAATGATAAAATACTAAATATTTTAACCCTAAACCACTTCTGTCCCCAAGTATAATTACACATATGCATCCCCCTAGAAAAAAAATTCTATTCATATTATCATCTTTTATCACAGCCCTAATACCTCAAGATCACTCTTATATATGTCTTATCGGTTTTTTCTTCCAAGAATACCAACCAAAGAAGCGTTAATTTGTTTTATCATGGAGGATATCCAAGGAGGATGTGTTTGTTTAAACCATGTTTTACAATGTTTATTTCTTCTAAAAGCTTTTTGAAATATTATATAACCATATTATTTAGATTAAATTAGTATAATTATTATGTATAACTTTCATTTGTTATGGAAAAACATTCATTTCCTTCTTTCCATCCATTGAAAAACTATAAGCTTCCCGGTGTACATTCGAACTACCACCCCAAGGGTGATGTATTTATTTTTTCATCATAACCTCACATGGAAGGATAAAAAGATCAAATAAATAATAATTAAGATATTTGTAAATTAATGATAATTATTTAATGATAACCAATTTTTTAACTTATTTCCCTTCTATCCATAGGAGAGTGACAACATCACTCATTTGTATGTGTAGAATACCTCCTCCATTAATGACGTGCTTGACTTTTCATAACCAAAATACTTAGACGGTTTTAAAAGATTGTTTAATGAATATATATGATATCTATGACATGAATAAGATTATTCGATTATTATAGAATGATTTTATGAAACCTTCACAGTCCCCACACCAATGCTATTTTAGACCATCCAAACCCAAAACATTTGATGTTAAAATAACATATTTAGTAACTAAATAGATCATTATAATAATTCAAATAAATGGAAAAATAATAAATTCAAAATAATGAAAATTGTTTTTAAGAATCTAAATAATTAATTTAAAATTTATTATTCATGAAATTAAAGTACATGGTGAGTTGGGACTTGAGGTAAGGGATTGTAGGACATAATTTATTTTCCTTGAAGAATTTTCCATTATCATCACGTTTTTTATTATATTTATGTCTATATACTTCCATATTGATATCATTTATCCTAAATATCCTAAAATTTAGGTTATTTATGTATCAATTTGTTATTTTATCATTCAATGTACTTTTGATTCAAAAGTTACCTAAGTTGTGAGGTATATTTCGTCATTACATTCTTTTAAATGTCCTAAACTCTTTCTCTTCCATGTATATGTTCTTTTAAATGTTTAGTAATGTTATTATTGTACTCGAAATTAATTATTAATGTCATTTTATATTGTCTATGTCTTTCAATAAAATGGTTTTAAATAAAATATTTTCATCTTCTTCTATATGATAAAATTTTTACTTTTTTAATAAATGTGAGAGAAGAATAATTTATCTAATATTTATCTCATGATCAAAACATTCCAAAAACATTTTTTTAGAAAGATGAGCTCTGAGGCCCTTTTATTGAAATACGATAGAACAGTTGCAAAAGGCATAAAGAAGGAATTCTACATTTATCCTGGAGTAAAAGAGAAATCATATCATCTTGGAAGGTGGTCAAATGTTGACATTCTTCCACACTTACCCCTTTATTTTCCAGCCCATCATCAATATAGTTGACCTCCCGGAAATCATGTGTGATGAAGTAGTTCATAGATGAGAGCTTTTCAATACAGTTAGCCCATTTAGCAGCCAGTCCCCATGACAGATGCCTCTTTCCCCTTTTTACAGCATGCACCAAAGTAGTGGAGTCACATTCAAACCAGACATTATTCATGTTTCTTTGAATAGCAGTATCAACTGCCATTATAAGACCCATCATCTCTGACTCCAGTGCCGTGACACTGCCACAATTTCCATATAAACATTCAATGACGTCCCATTTCCATCCTTAAAGACAGCGCAAAAACCCCAGGGGCCCGGATTGCCTCTTGAAGCTCCATTTGTGATACACATGACCCATCCATCAAATGGTGGTGTCCAGAAATTTTCCATCGTGTGTCGAAGGGACAGAAAATTTCCAGAATGCTTAAGCGCCTAAGGACCACCCAATCATCGACCAGATTGCTATAGGTTTCTGAGTTCAGGCTGTTGGCAGGACGCACTTCAGCAATGATCGACTCCAACACGCGGCCAGCATGGAACCTGGACCTGCTGTGCACAGCCACATTCTTGCAGCTCCAAATATAGTGGATTGTCTCCGCACAAGCCACATGAAACATGTAGGGACCACTCCCAATTTTGGAGTGATTGGTGGAGTCTCCTTTGACGGCAAACCTACCCAGGCGGCTGGAGAAGAATTCACCAAGGTGGGAAGCCTTCATGGACCTCCTGCATGCAGCGTGAGGAGACTTCTTAGGGGTAGATGAACCTACCCCAACAACTAGAGATGTTTTGGGTTTTCCCCTCCCTATTTAAACGGGATCCAATCTCATTGTTTGTATGGTGGTGGAAGTATGTGTGATCCTCCGAGTTTTATCCGGAGAGAAGGGAATAGAGAACTGACGGTGTTTCTCCCGTGGATGTAGGTCATACGACCGAACCACGTTAAAATTCCAGTGTTGATCCGTTTTGATCCCCGTTCTGTGTGTTTGAGGTACCACGCACCTCCGCTGCGCCCCAACAAGTGGTATCAAAGGGGAGGCGGAGCGAACGGAGTAGAACCGGCGAGGCGACGGCAAATTTTCCGGTGGCCGGAAAATTGAAAGTGGTCGGAAAATTTTTCCGAGGGCAGATTCGGGAAGAGGGCGGCGAGACGACTCCAACGGCGCAAACGGCGAGAAAAACGGAGTTGAAACGAAGGAGATATGGCCGGTCAAAGTTTGGTCAAACCCGCGGGTGAACAGTAACCCCGTGCCGGAGAAGACGGTACTGTTCACGCCGCCGGCAACATTCCGGCATTTTCCGGCAGGAATTCTGGCGTGCAACGTCAGCGCCACGTCAGCGGGTGATCTGGACCGTTGAACGTGTTTTGACATTATCTCGGTCAATTGGTGTCCGATTTCGGCGATCCAGGAGTCGATTCTGACTATTTCGACCGTTTCGGACGCATCCGTACGGTTAGTTTTTGAAAATTCACACTCTTTAAGGTGGTTATTAAAGGGTGTGACATCGACGGTGGTGATCGCGTTTTGCGACAACGACGATGACGGGTGGCAGAGCACTACCAAAATTTGACATCGAGAAGTTCGATGGTCGAAACAATTTCGGCTTGTGGCAGAGCACGGTGAAGGATCTTTTGGTGCAGCAGGGCCTGATCAGACCGTTGATCGAAGAAAAGCCCGAGACAACCAGTGCCAATGATTGGGAAGAGCTCGAGATGCGGGTTGTCAGCACAATTCGACTGTGTTTGGCGAATGAGGTAAAGTACTCGGTGTTGGACGAGACATCACCGAAGGAGATCTGGAAGAAGTTGGAGCAGCGGTATATGGCGAAGTCGCTCACCAACAAGTTGTTCCTGAAGAAGAAACTGTACCAATTGCGCATGGACGAGGGAGCGAATTTGTTGGATCATACCAATGAATTCAACAAAATCCTCACACAGTTATTGGGCCCCGGTGTGAAGGTTGGAGAGGAAGACAAAGCACTTTTTCTTTTGTCATCACTACCAAGCTCATTTGATGGGCTTGTGACTGCATTGCTCGTGGGGAAGGAGACATTGAAGTTGGACGATGTGATGGCGTCGCTTCAAGATTCGGAAGCATTTCGAAGACCCACGACGCATTCAGGTGATCAAATCATGGCGATACGAGATAATCAGCGTGGGAGGAGCCGACATCGACAGTCAGGAGGTAAAGAATGGCGGCCAAAATCCAGGGGACGTGATCCGAGCGAAATCACGTGTTTCTGGTGCGAGAAGAAGGGTCACTATAAAAGTGATTGTGGAGAGCGCAAACGGTACGTTGCTGGGAAGAAGAAAGTTGAAGGGGAGGATGTGAACATCACAGGATTATATGCAGATGATGAAATCTGCGTGACAACGGGAAGCGTGCACTCAGATGAGCGAGTTGAACGTGGAGAAGTGCAGTGTCATTACTGCAAAAGATTCGGGCACATGAAGCGGGAATGTCGTTTTCTGAGAAGGAAGAACGAGCGGGCTCAAAATCCAAAGGAAGACGGATGGGTTCTGGATTCGGGGAGCTCAGCACACATATGTACGACGAGAGGTACATTTGATACTTTTCAGCAGGTGCAGGACTCGGTGAGACTTGGTGATGGGTCAACATGCGAGGTTCGAGGAGTCGGGACAGTGAAATTGAAGACACCCGATGGAGTTCGTAAACTGGGTGATGTGAAATTTGTTCCGAGGATGAGGCGGAACTTGATATCATTGAGTAGGCTCGATGCGAGAGGGTTCAAGATTTCCATAGCAGGTGGAGCGTTAGAAGTCTCACGTGGGGATGCAACGATGTTTACTGGGAAGGAGTCCCAAGGGTTGTATCATTTGATGGGGACCACAGTCAGCCCGAGCTCGAGTGAAGATGGTGGAAGTGCCACGTCGTCTGGCGTGAAGAAGCGTGTTCGTTTTGCGGATGAAGTTTTCGACACCTGCAAGGAGACTGCAGGTCAAGCTTCTACCCCAAATTGGTCGTGAGGGGGAGATTTGTAGGGACCACTCCCAATTTTGGAGTGATTGGTGGAGTCTCCTTTGACGGCAAACCTACCCAGGCGGCTGGAGAAGAATTCACCAAGGTGGGAAGCCTTCATGGACCTCCTACATGCAGCGTGAGGAGACTTCTTAGGGGTAGATGAACCTACCCCAACAACTAGAGATGTTTTGGGTTTTTCCCTCCCTATTTAAACGGGATCCAATCTCATTGTTTGTATGGTGGTGGAAGTATGTGTGATCCTCCGAGTTTTATCCGGAGAGAAGGGAATAGAGAACTGACGGTGTTTCTCCCGTGGATGTAGGTCATACGACCGAACCACGTTAAAATTCCAGTGTTGATCCGTTTTGATCCCCGTTCTGTGTGTTTGAGGTACCACGCACCTCCGCTGCGCCCCAACAAAACAAAACTTTGATTTTCCTGGAAAAAATTAAGGTGGAAAATCTCCTTGAGAAAGCCTCGGATAGAGGCAGTGTAGGGTATATGTAAACCGTAAAACTACTGCACTGCCATCCGAAGAGAGGATGATGCCTTGCAACTCAGAAAAAGATAGTCCACATCTTCTTTATACTTCATGGAATGGGTGCATCCAGAAAACAATGAAACACCCACCCTTTGAATGTTGGCATCCACCAGAATCTTGTAGTGGGTCAGCCTCCATAAGAGAGTGAACTGTGACGTTGCCATCCATTTCTTGTTCAAATTCCCAATCCATAGCTTCTCACCATTAGTCATATGATTTTAATAGTTTTTGGAATCAAGCCAACCTTTTTCAGCTACCTCCCACACTAGAGTATCCTCCTGCATAACGAAGTCATAACCCTTGATCATCTTCTCAACATCATCCAAAACCTTGTCCATGTTTTCCAGTTTCTCCCTAATTGTGATGTTATGATCAATGTGAGTATATTCCAAGTTAACATGGTTGATGAGTGGCTTCCCAACCCAATTATCATACCTAAAACGTAGGGGAGAGTTCTTATTCACTATCCATCTTGAGTGATTGATAATTTTCTGGAAAATGGATTTAATTCCAGTCCAAATGGAGGACTCCATATAGCTGGCTTTGCCTTCAAGATGTCTTGCTATGAACCGATTCCATAAGAATTCTAGGGCCTTAGACTTGTTGTTAATGAGTTTCCAAACATTCTTGGCTTGTATGGATTGATTAAAGGCCTCCAGATTCTTGATTCCAAGGCCTCCCATATTGTATGGCTGACATCACTTCTTCCATGGGGCAGTAATTGCCTTTCTTTCCATAATATTTCCACTCTAGACAAAGTTTATCAGCATCATGTTGAGGTAACAATAGTACTAGGCCATATATATACCATGAAAGAGTAGACCAGCTTTGAAATAAAAACATGCTTCACAAGGTAGATTCTCCCGGCCATTGAGAGGGACTTTCCTTTCCAAGAGGATATGGTTTTCCCCATTTGATCTAGCACAAGTGAAAAATGTGACAGATGAGGCTTTCCCAGGAACATTGGAACACCCAGGTAGACAAAGGGAAGAGCACCCTCCTTTATTCCCAAGACAGAGGTGAGACAAGCCTTCCTTGAGACTAAAATTCTCATGCCAAAGTATATGAAAGATTTTCTCCAGCTAACAGCTTGACCAGACACATTCTCATAGTGTAGTAGTGCCTTTTTTATATTATTGGTGTTTCTTCTGCCTCCTTGTGTAAAAATGACAATATCATCCACAAAAAATAAGTGAGAGGGAGCAGATTTACCTCGACCTTCCCTGATTGTAGATAGATCACTCTTGTCCACCATTTCAATTAAAAGTCTGCTGAGATAATCCTCAGAAATAGAAAAAATAATCACTGAGAGAGAACCCCCTGTCGCACCCCCTGTTGAAAGTAAAGTAACTTTCCGAGGACCCATTTATATGAATAGAAACACGGGCTGGCTCAAAAAAGATCCTAATCCAGTGAATGAATTTCCCACAGAATCTGAATCTGCTCAGAACACTTCTAATGAACCCTCAATCCATTGTGTCAAGGGCTTTGGTAACGTCCAATTTGAGCACTATTTTTCCCTCTCTTGTTGCTTTTCTCAGAAGATTTACACACTCTGAGGCAGTGAGTAAGCATTCATGGGTGTTCCTGCCGTTCACAAATCCAAATTAATTCCATGAAATGATCTTTTCCGAGATGCAAGCAAGCCTGCTTGCCAGAATTTTAAAAATCACCTTGTAAATGGTATTCACCCGAGCAACCAGTCTGAACTAACTTATTTCACTCGCATTCTCAACCTTTGTTATAATAGTGATAAACTGGGCATTAAAGCCTTGGGGAAATTTACATCCTTAAAAAAATTCATAACAAGTTTGCAAACATCTTCTTCTATGATTTTCTATTAGGTCTGAAAAAAATTGATTCTTAAATCCATCCGGCGCTGGAGAGCTTCCCTTCTTGAGACCAAACAAAGCCTCTTTGATTTCGAAATCCATTGGTATTGAGGTAAGGGAGTTGTTATCCTCCTCCATCACAATATATGGAATAATGTTTTCCCTTATCCGCTCCTCCTTTGGGGGGCCATTGAAAAGAATCCTATAATAATAGACAATATGCGCTGAGAGTTCCTGTCTATCTTCAAAAATATAATCCCCATCTTTTAGAAAAGCCATAGGTCAATTAGCCCTGCACACCCTTTGAAGGGCATAAAATAACATTGTGTTTCTATCTCCCTCTGAATTCCACCTGATTTTAAAGATATCTTTTCATATGTTATCCCGGAGTGTGAGAAGACTCCCAAGATTTGCAGAGATTTCAGCTTCCTGTTTAAGGTCCCCAAAAAAGTGAGCGTCAGTAAGGGACTCTTGAAATTCATGTAAAAGGCATTCCTTCCCATCAATTTCAGTATCCAGTGTGCTGAACCTTCATTTACACCATGGCTTCAGCTGCATTTTCACGAGCTTGAATTTAGATAGACAGACCAAAGGGTGAAGTCCACAATCCCTTGGACCCCAAGTGTCCTGCAGAATCCCTGAGCACTCTGGGAGGGAAGCCCAAGAATTATTAAACTTGAATGGGATTGGTTGATTCCTCTCTATATTCGATAAACTTACCAGAATAGGGTGATAATCTGAATAATGCTTGGCCAAGGTGACACAAGAGATTGACCTCCATCGGTCGAGTGAGGCATCATTTATAAATGCCCTATCAATTCTACTGGCTCTCATTCCATCAAGGTGTCTTCAATACCAAGTGAATTTGGCTCCAAGGATATTAATTTCTGTCAAACCGGCCTTCTCAATGCAGTCACGAAAATCAACCATTTAGGTAGTTCCAACAACTGGACAAATCATCTCCTCCACATTAAAAATGGAGTTAAAGTACCCTATAACAATCCATGGATCCAAAATTGTAGATGCCAGGTTCTGGATTTGATTCCATAATGATCTCATATCAATGTATTGATTATAACCGTACACAACCTAGCAACACATCCTCTGGCCGGACTCCATGAAACTGTAGGTGAGAATCTGCTCATTCTCATTAACAATGGTTGGATTAACCACACCTTTATTCAAAAACAGCCAAACCCTGTCTTGAGAGCCCGCAGACCTGATGCTACTTAGATGGGAGAAGCCCTCTTTGTTTAAAAAAATTCCCCAATGTGATAGAGGAGGTCTTGGGCTCAGAAATTTTTAAAAGTTCAGGTTTGTATTTGCCTGCAATCAGCCGAATGGAACCCATTGTGTCAGGGTTGTCCAGCCCCTGGCAGTTCCAAAATAGTGTCCTCATTAATGTTGTGAGTTAGGGGTTACTCCCCCTTTTAATTGATATCCAAGTGTTGTAATTTTCGAGCAGAACTTGTAGAAGAGGCAGGCCCCCCATGTTTAGGCTATTGTATTATATCCACGCTATGCTTCTGTGAAATGACCGTGTCAATATGTTCCTCCGAAGTCAGGGTAGCATCATCAAGGACTTTTATCTCCAATGAAACAAGTGTTCACTTATCTGAGACCTTGGCCAGTCAGAAGATTTCATCCCCTAACATGGGTTGCAGTAGAGAGGGGTTCTTGCAATCATGAGTGCTTGCACTGTGAACACCAAATTAGGGAATCCCCAGATCAATTTCCATATTGCCGACTCCAAAAGTATTAGCAGAGTTGAAATCAGGTTTGTCCATCTCCAGCATATCCTATAAATCAACAGAAATGAGTTCGAGGATATAGTCCTCTGCCTGCAATGCAAGGGAAACCGAGAGGAAATCTGCAGAGTAAGCCTCCCTCCCCTCCTGTAAATATTCATTCAGATTGTCCTCGTTCCCCAGATTCCTGAGATGTTTCTCTTCTTCCTCTGCTAAGTCATCCCATGAGGGGGTATTCCGTGATGTTCCCCCCTTGCTTGTAGCAGCTTCATGATCCTTCTCCTTTCCAGTTTTTTCACTTTGTTTCGAGTGATAACCCTCCTGGCCGAGGCCGCAGGATCAGGTTTAACCAGTTTTGGCAAAACACGACAATTATTGACCATATGACCGACCATTTTGCAATGATCACAAAATTTGGAAAGATTTTCAAATTCGTACGAAGCCTCCAATTTATGATCATCTGTAGCTTGAAAAATCCTACGTCGACGTGAAACTTCCATGTTAATCTCAAAAAGGACTCGTGTATACAAGTCTAGATCAGCATTAATGGATCACTGATCAATCTTCAAAGGTGAGCCCAGTCCAGAGGCAATGTTACAAAGAATCTTGGGATTCTAGTACACCAACGGGAGCCCATGAATTATTGCCCATACCTGCGCCGTGGATAGCAGCTGCTTGAAAGGGTTGATGTTAGGATCCCACTCCAATATCCGGAAGAAACTAGGTCGGAGGTTGAGGTTTCCAATTCTCCAGACAGTGTCAAGATTATCCCATCGTTCCAAAATAACCTGGAAGTACCATCTTCCAATTGGGACAAATCTCCAACTCGATAAACCCCAACATTGCGAAATCCTGCCTTTTAGTTCCGCGTAGGACCTGGATTTTGTACCTCTCTCATAAGAGGTGCAACCTAACACCGAGAATTTACAAAGATCCATCCGCTGCTTAAGCGCCTCCTGATCCGCCGCCGCCGCAATTGATACATCCCCTAGACGCGTGAGACCAGACGGTTTTCCAGGTATAGAAGCAGAGGGTGCCGCAAGAACCTCTGCAAACGAGATTGATTTTGGTGGAATAAAAGGTTTAGGGACCTCCCCTACCTTTGGTTGGATGAATGCCATGAAGCCATGGCTGCTGAGTTGATTAGAGACGAGGAAGATCGCCATTCTCCCGCTCTCCATCGAACGAATCCATCCTATACACCATATCAAACCCCATAAATAATTTCATTGATGGCCACAATGTATCCCACAACATCTTATCAAAGATCCTCTTCACAACTTAAAATTGTCTCTGAAAATCAGAGCGTCTTCGTGGTTAAGAGACTGATCACTGATAATGCGATTGTGGCCCGTGAAGTGTTTTATTCTATGAAATCACGCTCCACTGCGAAAATAGAAATCATGGCCTGGAAATTGGATATGACCAAAGCCTACAACAGAGTAGAATGACACTTCTTAAGAGTGGTTATGCAGAAAATGAGTTTTTGCGCTAAATGGACAGATATGGTCATGAACTGTGTCTCGACCGTCTCATTCAAAATCAAGGTCAATGAGGAGCTTACCAGGGAATTCGCCCCATCCCGAGGCCTTCGCCAGGGAGACCCTCTCTCCCCTTTTCTCTTCATACTGTTGGCTGATGTTTTTTCTAATCTTATTTCCAGAGCTGGGTCTTCAAAGTCTATTCATGGGGCAAAAGTCTGCCGAGCTAGCCCTCCAGTGTCGCATATCTTCTTCGCTGACGACTGCCTCCTTTTTTCCAGAGCAACAATTAATGAATGTCGGGTGATCTGCCAAGCGATCCGTCAGTATGAGAGGACGTCTGACCAAACAATAAATCATGGCAAATCTGAAATTTTCTTCAGTGCAGGGGTGTCTCCTTCTAAGAGGGATGAACTTTGCGCATCAGCTGACATCCATATGGTTGATAAACATCAGCAGTATCTCGGGCTCCCCACGGTGATTGGCCGGTCCAAAAAAGAAATCTTCACATCTCTTGTGGACAGGATTGAGAAAAAAATTCAAGACTGGACCCCAAAAAAAATTTCTAAAGCTGGCAAAGAGACCCTCATCAAAGTTGTAATTCAATATGTCCCCAGCTACTTTATGTCCCTATTTAAGCTCTCGGCAGCCATCGTCGACCAGATCCACACACGTACTGCCAATTTCTGGTGGGGGGAAGAATGATGGAAGGAATCGACTCCACTGGGTGGCCTGTGAAAAACTTTGCAGACCCAAATCAGATGGTAGGATGGGGTTCCAGAATCTTTCTCTCTTCAACGACGCGCTTTTGCCAAGCAAGGATGACGCCTCATTAATCGTCCATCATCTCTATGTGCGCGAGTTCTTCGAGCCAAGTACTTTCCCCACACGGACTTTTATGCTTCCTCTCTTGGTCCCCGTCCTAGCTTCATCTGGAGAAGCATTTGGGGGGTTAAAATGCTCCTGGATAAAGGACTGGGCTGGAGGATTAGGATTGACTCATCTGTCAAAATTTGGACTGATCCCTGGCTTATTGACAAGGAGGGTATTCGGGCTACATCCCCCGCCCAACCAGGTCTTGAAGATGCCACTATCAGCTGTCTTCTTTCCAACCAGGGACAAGGGTGGTGTTTGGAAAAGATCCTTGAATGGTTTAACGAAAGAGATCAAAGAATTATCCTTAGCATTCCCTGGATACCAGACGCAGACCCTGATCATCTCTTCTGGATCAATGACATCTCGGGCGACTACACGGTGAGATCTGACTATAGACTTGCTCTTGGAATCCACTCAATCGGTCGGGATGAGGGACCATGGAAATTGATCTGGACGCTCAACGTTCCCCAAATAATCCGTCAATTTTGGTGGCAGGTTTGTACGGGCACTCTTCCAACAATGAGCCTGCTTGTTTACCGACATATGGCCAACTCCGTTTTTTGCCCTTTCTGCCCGAGCATTCCAGAAACCCCTCTGCATGCTATCATTGACTGCCCAAGAGCTAAGGAAATTTGGAATAAATGAGGTCTGACTTCTGTTGCTTCATTGGCATTGGCCTCTGACCTTCCCGATCTCCTTACGCATTGGTGCTCTTCTCTCCCTTCGGCAAATGTTGGTTCACTCTGCACTTTGGCTTGGATTATTTGGGTTCGGCGCAACGATGTTGTTTTTCATCAAGCTCAGAGACCCCCCATTTACTGGATTGATCGGGCCACTTCTTGGATTGAGGGTTGGAAAAGACACAATGAACATTCTATGTCAGGTGTTTCGCCCTCCCATCCCGCTCATTGGAATCCCCCAGCGGAAGGAGTTCTTAAGATTAACGTGGACACATCTCTTCCAAAGGATGAGCTTGTTGCCCTCGGCCTCCTTGCCCAAAATCATATGGGGCAAATCCTTGATGCTAAATATGAACCACATCAGGCATTCTGGGAACCGGCAGTTGCGGAAGCCACGACCATCCTTGCTGGTATGATGCTCGCTATTGACCGTGGATGGGGTGATATCATCATTGAGTCTGATTGTCTTACCATTATCGAGACTATTAATCACAACGACGATGGACTCTAATCATTTGACATCATCATCAGGAGAATCCTCTCACTTCACCAATGTTTCTCATTATGCACCTTCTCCTTCACCAAAAGGGAAGGAAACAACGCGACCCATCAGTTGGTGGCTTCAGGCCCATTCGATACCAATCAGTTCGGGTTGGACAATTTCCCTTCATGGCTTTTCACATGTACTTCTACTGATCTTCATCATTAATGATATTTGCTTTTAATAAAAAACCCCCATAAATAATTATTTTTAAAAAAATTATTTAAAATTGTACAATAATATTAATTAAAACCCCCTTAAAAATATTAATAATTAATATTATTGTACAATTTTAAATAATTTTTTAATATAGATCATATTCCCTTTGTTTTGGGAATTTTTAGTTTTTATATGATTTAAAAAGAAAATGAAATTTAATCTCATTTTTATGAGATAATTGTATGTTCCTTTTATTATGGGGTCTAATGAAATTTTTTATGAGTTTTATAATTTGAATGCAATTATTTAAGTGTTTTATTAATGTGTTGGTTCTTTATAAATGTTCTATGATGATGGATGGTTTTTATATTTCTATAAAATTCAATAGGTATTGATATGTTCTCAAAAATTGAAATTTTGGAATTAACTATGTATGTTATTCATTTGTAAATGTTCTTAAAAGGTTGATTGAAAGGGTGAAATGATAATAATTTTCTACGATCAAGTCATGGTTTCTTAATGATTGTGATTTATTAGAAGTAATTTTATTTTATTTTTTAATAAGATTGGTATATGATTAAAGGAAATTTGTGATCTTTTGAATGTGACTGGTTGGTTTTTAATGAATTATTATCATGAGTTATCATGTCATCCAATGTGTATTTCAATATTTGGATTTTTAATCAATTAATAAATGAAATTTTTTTATGTAAAACATTGGTATGTAGATTATATTTTATTAGTAAGTAAATTATTAATTAAGAACGTGTTTTATTTTATAAAATGTAAAAAATTTATATGGACTTCCAGGGTTTTCAATGGATTAATGGGATTCATTAATTCTAAATCCATTACTGAGGTTTTTTATGATCATCATAGATTTAAAAAAAAATTACTTCACCTATGGATATATAGGAATTATAGAATGGTCACACTATTAGTACTAAAGGCTTTCCATCAGAGAAGAAACTGTCAAGAATAAAACACCTGTTTCAACATAGTAATATATTTTCATTGAAAAAATGTAAATCATGTGGAAGTTTCCACTATTTTATGTATATTTTTTTCCAAATTTTCTAAAATAATAAACCTAAAATACTATGGGAATGTGATAAAGTTAAATTCCTGGAAATTAAACATGGAATTGGGTGTCTTTATTTTGTGGGATGTTATAGTTGGTTTCAGTTCATAGACCAGATAACATTATATGTAAGGATATTTTTATGAGAACTAATATTAGGGATTGTAATATGTAGTAATATTATAATGAGATAGTATTTGGGGAATCTATATTTCTTTATGTAATCGATTTCTATTTCATAATTTTTTCCAAGAGTGTAAACACGGAGGATAAGGTATGATTGAAGAATGTGGATAATGTACCTCTAAACCTGAAACCTAAAATAGATGGAGTTAGATATAATTAGTATGTGGCTATGTTAAATAAATTATATTGTTCTATTAATTATGGTGCCCATGAAAAGATAGAATTTTTTTATAGGAACATTTCAATAGTGGAGAATTTCATGAAACATAACTCTCTGAGTTTTCATGGAAACTCATATCTAGTAGTATCTAAATGATTGATTAATGATTAAAAAGAGATTTTTGATGTTATTGGTAGTTCAAATAATTTTATTGTAACTCATTTTGTTTATAACGTTGAAGGTGAAACTGATCAGTGGTGGGTTATAATTAATATTACCAATGAAAAAGATGAAATTAATTTAATAGATTGGATTTAATTAAAGGATATTTTCCAAGAGAAATATATTTTCATTGTTATTATAATTTGAATTGAATAGAAATTTTTATATTTTACGAAAAAGGAGGAGGATTTATTTTTCTCTTATGATGAAAATTTTATAGGATTCTCCAATTATGCACACAAAAATAGTCTAGAACATGATAGTAAAATTAATTGATTTTACTCATCATTAAAACCATGTTTGAGAAGGGATTTTGTTACTCATGGTTTTTTATTTTATACATAATCTTATAAATGTTCTTAGATATTTTAGATAGAGATTGTTTAATTTTGTTACAGTAAGGATTTGAGGTGATCTCGGTGGAATCTAATGGGGAATCACCCATCAAGGAAATCTAAAGGTAAGAAAATTAAAATTCCTTTTTGTTAAAAGTGTGGTAAGAAGTATTATAATTAATGTATTGTGATATCATAAATGTGTTACTAGTTTGGTAATTGGGAAAAAATCCATTGTTATTGAAAAGAAAATGAAATGAAAATAGATACATAGATATAGAAAAATAGGTAGTGAAGTGATTTAAATATAGTGTCATTTTAAAATAAGGAAACTCGTGCTTGAAGGTAAGTATAATTGATATAAATCATCAAAACTATATGTATAATAGTCTGTAAGAACCATTTTCTAATGCCTTGGAAAATTATGGTCAATAATATGAAGAGGGGATTGGTACATTGCATTTTTACTAAGTTTATTCCAATGTATTTTTTTTATTCAAGATCTATGCATTATTTTATTTCTGGGATATTTAATAGTAATATAGAAATATCACCATAAGAAAAGAGGAATGATTTTTTTTAAAACATCATGTAAAATCCTTCTAAATAAAATGCATTACACGAATCTTCTAATTATCATCAGTGGAATGGTTTTTCCTATAAATAGTTTTTCTAATACATATAAGATATTGATGTCATTTTGAGTTTGGATTACCTTTTATTTTATTTCTGATAAGATAGATTATAGTGGAATGTAAGTTATAATCAATTTCCAGAATAAGTTTCATTTCATTTATATTAATGGTTTTATACATCTACTAACATATCATGAAGCTGAGAAAATTATTAATGATAGAAGTCAATGTTATATTTCATAAATCACTAAAAAGAAAGAATAAATTAAAATTGGTGGCATCCCAATTCTAAATAAATATAAGGATGTATTTATAAATTATTTCTCCATTAATATTTCTGACCATGAGGATGAATTTAAAATGGACTTAGTGTCTAATTCAAATAAAATTTCAAAAGTTCATTATATAATGGGAATCATAGAGAAATAAGAGTTGAAAAAGAAGTAATATGAGTTTCTTGATAAGATTTTATTTCATCTTAGAACATCACCTTGGTGTACAAAATATTATTTATTCAATGAAATAATGGTTTAGTGAGGCTTTAAATAAATTATAGATCACTCAATAACATCACTTTTAAAATTATGTTCCCTTTACCTAATCTAGAAGACTTGTTTGATAGGATCCCTAGTGTATAATATTTTTTAAATATCGGACTCATGTCCAGATATCATAAAAAATAATTAAATAATAACAAAATTTTAATGATGAATTATTTTCCAGGCATGACCATTATGAGTTTTGGCTATTCCCTTTGTGTTAATAAACATATTCACTATATGTTTAAATAATATGAATAGTTTTTTCATTAGTATTTCGATAAAATCATAGTGTTTTTTATTGATGAAGTTCGAGTAAATTATAATATTCATGTGGGTTATGAGATATATGTTATGAGTTTCATATGTACCATATAAGTAAATAAGATGCATGGAATGTATATAAAATGTGATTTTTTGTTATAGATAATTTCATTCCATGAACATATTTTAACAATAATTGGAATTATAATTGATCATGCTTAGGATAAAGTTGTGTATGAATGAAAAAGACCAATTAATTTCACTAAAATTGATTGTTTTTTTATACTAGTGGGATATTAATAATGTTTTTTTGAAAAAATTCTCAGTTTGGTAACCCACTAATCATATTAAATCAGAAGGGAGTTGAATTTATTTTAACATAGGAGTTTAATGAATTCTCATGTAATTAAAATAAAGATTGGATGATAGTCTAGTGTTATATATTACATCAATTAATAGTGGTTTTTTATTTATAGTAATAAATCATTTAAGGTACATAGTATTTTATGTAATATGATTGAGTAATTGCTTGTACGTTATGAAAATTGAAACCCTTGACCATAATTATCCAACACATGGCATTGACCTCCCTATAGTAGTTCTCACATAAAATTTGGGTGGTATATGTCTATAACATATTATTACCATATTTTAGGTATTTTCTTGAATTTTTTTATTATATAATATTTTGGAATGATGAGTTGTTTAAATTAATGGTGTTTGGGTATAAATGTGTCAAAAGTGTCAATAGATGTGTTCTTGAGTCTTATAGGGGTCCTGAAAAATTTGATGTTCCCTGGTATATGGGTTGTGGTATAGATAATCCTGAAAATGTATTGTATCATGAGGCTATGGAATATAGTAAATAATATCAAAAAGAGTTTTAGTATATGTTTCTGGCTGTGCCATGGTGCCCATGAGACCATTTTGTAGAGATATTACCATTTTTTACATAGCTACTCTGTGGATGCCTAATTGTTTCATTTTGGTGCTTTTGGAAATTCAAGAAAATATTATACATGGTTTCGAGGCTATGACATAGCCTTTACCTAGGTAAAGTATATATGGGATATGAATTTTCTATGTTTTAAAGTGGATAGTTAACTAGGGTGGTTGAATCATAGTCTAAGGAAGTTATGTCATGGTTGGGCTATTTTCAATCTATTTTCACCATGGAAATGGGGGGTCTATGATAGGGATTGTGTTAAAAAAAACAAATTTCTAAGGTTGTTTTAAATTCCAACATCCCTCCTTTTTAGAATCATTCAATAATATGGATCGTGAAGGATCTTGAGTGGAATTTTGTAACCTCTAACCACTTCTCCTTGTGAATCAAAGCCCCATAGATGACATTGGGTCTCCTTATGATGAGAAAATATAATATCATGTGGTTTCTTATAATATTACCTTACTTCATACTCAGAGAGTGATGGATAATCCTATTTTATATAGATTTAGTCTTTGTTTTGTTGGGTGTTGATTCTAAGATGCATTCCTTGATCTCCTACACCATCATTCATTAATGGAGTATATCGTTGTGAGTGGTGTGTTATCTTGATCATGTGATTAAAGGTAGATGGTTCCATAATAATTTACCCTATAATTTAAACCCTTTAATTCAGGACTAAATGATTTCTTAGATGTCATAGGACTTTAATTTTATTTGATTGTTCAATGACTTTGAAAAAAGTAATGGATATAGTGAACAACCACCAATTTTAATCGAATTGAACTTTTTGGGTGGATTTCATAATATCTGATGGATTGATTTCAAAACCAAATTCATTAATTTAATTGAGTTTATACCTTTATATAATTGTAATAAGTTTAATTTTAATTTAAAAATTCGTCTATGGATTAATAATATGATTTCTCTTTGAAATGATACAGGCATGTTGAAAACTAAATTTTGGGAAAATCATATTTTGAACTAATTTGAAATGATTTCTTATACAATGATTGATTTATTGACTAAATCACATTTCATACTCAATATTTAGTGGGAAATCAGGCCAAGAACACTAAGATCATAATGGTTAAAAATTATATGATGATGAAAACAATGACAATTTTTTTTTACCGCATGATCTTCCATAATGGGGAGTTGAGTCTCAATTTCCTAAGCTGACAACGTGTGCAGACATTGAGTAATCATAAATAATTGAGTAGTATGAAGATCCTATTTCTGGAAACTAAAAAACTATAGGGGTTATTACATAGTTTTAATATATTTTTTATTTTATGATTACAAGATATTTATTTATAGAACTGTTTAATTTATGCCAACAACGTTATAAAAATGTTTAATATAAAATGTTCATTTAAGAATTGAATATCATCTATAGAAAGGTTACTAAATAGAACTAAATATAAATATTCTTCAAAACACCACTACTGAAATTCTACCCTTTACCAATGGTTCAGAACCATTGGTAAAGGCCTGGAAACCATTGGTATATTATATACCAACAGTTTCCCAAATCGTGGCCAAGTAAGGCATTAGTAAAGTCTTATACCAATGGTTCTGTGTAAACCATTGGTATAGGTGTTAATGTAAGAGATATACCAACGGTTTCACAAACCGTTGGTATATGTTATACAATATTATTTTATACCAACAGTTATACAAAACCGTTAGTATAATATACATCAAAATTCTATACCAACTGTTTTGAAAACCGTTGGTATACATCTGTTGCAGCTCCACAGCAGCCAGCAGCCCTGCAACTCCACAACAGCCCTCCAACCTGCAACTCTCCATGGCCTAAAAGAACAAATCCACATCCAAAATCCAAAATCCTAAATGGGATGTTTAAAATTCATCCAGAATTTAGAAATTTAGAAATTTAAAATTCATTCCTCACTCAAACCACAACACAAGAGAAAAATCCAGAATCCAATACATCCACAATCTAATACATCTAGAATTGAAATGCAATAACACCCATAACACCAATACAAAATTAAAATTCAATACATCCAGAATCCAATACACATAACAATATTCAAAATTTAGAATTCATTACTAATACAGCCAGAATCCAATACATCCAGAATTCATAAATTTAGAATTGAAAAGCAATAACACCCATAAAAGTATTAAAAAGTTAGAATTCACTCCTCACTCAAACCACAACACCAATACACACAATAGAAAAAGACTACATGTTATAGGAAGCACATGGGATGTTTACTCATGGTCTTAGGTTGACTATCTTTAAACAAACAGAAAAAATTGGGTAGAGTGGACAAGGATCATGATACCCATAAGATAGATAATGGTAGTGGTCATGTGCTTAGAACTAGGATGAGTTATAGGAAGCACATGGGATGTTAATATTCCTCTAATGACTATGTATCCATGTATAAATGGTTCCTGATGTGTTAGTGGGAAACATTGGACAATATCGACATATGAGATGGGTTACCAGAATAGCCTACATGTTTTTCATAGACTTTTCAATTGGAACAAGGGGGTATGTGGGTAATTTTAATTTGGTCTCCTCAATGTGATGTGAGATGAATCCCTATTTTAGGTAGTGGGTTTGAATATTCAATTATGTCTTTGGTATTGGGTTCCCAAAGGGACTTTGGTTTGGTCCTAGAACCCACTATTTGAGGATGGGATTGGTGTATTAAATGTCATGTGTTTTAGAATAGGGGTAGGAGTTCCTCACATGAGAAGTGGATTATGTGAGACTAGACCATGGATCCTTGTGTTAAAGTATCAACAAAATCCGAATACGTTTGGTTGGTTTTCCGTATGCCAATTGTTTTCACTTAAAATGTTGTCCATTTTAAACAAAAGACAGACACTTCAAGTGATACCGGCCACACTGTGCCTCATATTAAGGATGGGTTGACTCGTACACGTCACATATGACTCATGGATCGTTTTCCTAATGTATCAAGACAATATGAATGTGTTTGGTTGGTTTTCTGTATGAAAATTATTGTTTTCACCTAAAATGTTGTCCATTTCAAATAAAAGTGAGACACTTTGAGTGGTACTGGCCACATCATGCCTCATATTGAGGTGGGTTTGACTCTTACATGTCACAAATGACCCATGGATCGTTTTGATAAAGTAGTAACACAATCTGAATACATTTGGTTGGTTTTCCATATGCCAGTTGTTTTTACTTAAAAGAGTATTCATTTTAAACAAAATAAAGACACTTTGAGTGATACCGGCCACACCGTGCCTCATATTGAGGCGGGGTTGACTCGTGCACGTCACAAATAACCCATGGATCCTTGTCCTGAATTATCAACAGAATCTGAATGCATTTGGTCGGCTTTCCGTATGCCAGTTGTTGTTTTCACTTAAAATGTTGTACATTTCAAATAAAAGTGAGACGTTTTGAGTGGTACCGGCCACACCATGCATTGTATTGAGGCAGGGTTGACTCGTACACATCACAAATGACCCATGGATCGTTTTTCTAAAGTATCAACATAATCTAAATATGTTTGGTCAGTTTTCCGTATGTTAGTTGTTATTTTCACTTAAAATGTTGTCCATTTCAAATAAAAGTGATACACTTTGAGTGGTACCAGCCACACTGTGTCTCATATTGAGGCAGGACTGACTCTTACATGTTACAAATGACCCATGGATCATTTTACTAAAGTATCAACATAATCTGATTGCGTTTGGTCGGTTTTCCATATGCCAGTTGTTGTTTTCACTTAAAATTTTGTCAATTTCAAATAAAAGTGAGACACTTTGAGTGCTACCAGCCATAATATTCCTCATATTGAGGCGGGGTTGACTCGTACACATCAGAAATCACCCATGGATTGTTGAGCTAAAGTATCAACCCAATCTGAATGCGTTTGGTCAGTTTTCTGTATTCTAGTTGTTGTCTTCACTTAAAATGTTGTCCATTTCAAATAAAAGTGAGACACTTTGAGTGGTAATGGCCACATTGTGCCTCATATTGAGGCGACATTGACTCATACACGTCAAAAATGACCCACGGATTATTTTTCTAAAGTATCAACACAATCAAAATACAGTTGGTCGGTTTTCCGTATGCCAGTTGTTTTTACTTAAAGGAGTATCCATTTCAAATAAAAGTGATACACTTTGAGTGGTACCGGCCACACCATGCCTTGGATTGAGGAAGGGTTGAATCTTACATGTCACAAATGACCCATGAATACTTGTCCTAAGGTATCAACATAATCCGAATGCGTTTGGTTAGTTTTCCGTATGCCAGTTGTTGTTTTCACTTAAAATTTTGTCCATTTCAAATGAAAGTGAGAGACTTTGAGTGGTACCGGCCACACCGTGCCTCAGATTGAGGTGGGGTTGACTCTTACACATTAAAAATGACCCATGGATCATTTTTATAAAGTATAAACACAATAAAAATACGTTTGGTTGGTTTTTTGTATGCCGGTTATTTTTACTTAAAAGAGTATCCATTTCAAATAAAAGTGATACACTTTGAGTGGTACCGGACACACCGTGCCTCATATTGAGGCGGGGTTGACTCTTACATGTCACAAATGACCCATGTATATTTTTCCTAAAGTATCAACAGAATCTGAATGTGTTTTGTTGGTTTTCCGTATGCTAGTTGTTGTTTTCACTTAATATTTTGTCTATTTCAAATAAAAGTGAGACACTTTGAGTGGTACCGGACACACCATGCCTTGGATTGAGGCGGGGTTGACTCGTACATGTCAAAAATGAACCATGGATCCTTTTTCTAAAGTATCAAAAAAATATGAATGCATTTGGTCAGTTTTCCGTATGCCAGTTATTGTTTTTACTTAAAATGTTGTCGATTTCAAATAAAAGTGAGACACTTTGAGTGGTACCGGCCACACCGTGCCTCGGATTGAGGCGGGGTTTACTTGTACACATCACAAATGACCCATGGATATTTTTCCTAAAGTATCAATAGATTCAGAATTTATTTGGTCGGTTTTCCGTATGTTAGTTATTGCTTTCACTTAAAATTTTGTCCATTTCAAATAAAAGTGAGACACTTTGAGTGGTACCGGTCACACCATGCCTCGGATTGAGGTGGGGTTGACTCGTACATGTCACAAATGACTCATGGATCATTGTGCTAAAGTATCAACACAATCTGAATATTTTTGGTTGGTTTTCTGTATGCCGGTTGTTGTTTTCACTTAAAATGTTGTCCATTTCAAATAAAAGTGAGACACTTTGAGTGGTACCGGCCACACCATGCCTCAGATTGAGGTAGGGTTGACTCGTACAGATCACTTGGGCGTTTTGAGTGCCATCAAGTGTGGATTGAAGATCTGGGTGAGTCTAATATTCTCATTTCTTCCTCTTTTCGATTAGGGTTTGCACTCTTCTCTCATCTTCTTACAAAGCTCTAAAACCCTCTTTTTCGTTGGGATTTAGGGTGAATCTTGAAAAGAGATTAGATTGGGATCCGAGATGCCAAATTATGAGTTCAATTGTCTCTTAAATCAAGGTAGGTGGTCGGTGCTTGGTACTGAAGTAATAGTAATGGAATGTTAATTAGATTTGGATTTAGGGTGAATCTTGAAGAGAGGTTAGATTGGGCTCAGTGACCTTATGATGTAGTGATTGGTGTGATGATGTCAGTGATAGACAGTTGTGTGAGGCACCCATTGGAGGATGAGGATATATGTGGAAAGGGTTATGCATGGTAGGAGGAGGGTGGGGGGCTGTCCAGGGTCCAGGGAGGAGGGTTGGGGGGGGGGAGGGCTGTTCGGGGTCCAGGGAGGAGGGTGGGAGGGGGGGGGGGCTATTTGGGGGGCTGTTTGGGGGGCTGTCTGGGGGGTTGTACGGGGAGATATCCGAGAAGCGGTCCGGGGGATATCTGGGGTCCAAGGAGGAGGGTGGGGGGATGTCTGGGGTCCAGGGAGGAGGGTGGGGGGCTGTCTAGGGGGCTTGTTCGGGGAGCTGTCCGGGGGTCTGTCCGGGGTCCAGGGAGGAGGGTGGGGGGGCTATCCGTGGGGCTATCCGGGGGGGGGGGGGGCTGTCTCGTGTTCATTGGATGGTATTTACATATTTTCTAAGTAAATTCTTTCTAGGTTAAAAAAATAATTTCATTATATCAACTTCTAATCAGACCACTAATTTTCTAAATTCCACTAAAAAATTACAATTTCATTAAAATATTGGGATGTCACAGAAAATCATCAAATCAACTTTAATTATTTATAGATAAAAAAATAAAGATAATGTGACCTACCTAATCACACATATATTGAGGCACAACAAATCAATAAACATCAAAGATCAGTAATATCATTTACAAATGTAACGGATCAATTTGTACCTCATCACCATCACAATCATCACCATCATCTTCACCCTCACCCTCATCTTCATCATTATCCCCATCATCGTCCCTACCCTCCTCGCCCTCGTACTCAGCCTCGGCCTCCTCATCACCCTCCTCCTCTGCCTCGGCCTCCTCCTCGGCCTCCTCCTCCGCCTCGGCCTCCTCCTCGCCCTCCTCCTCCTCCACCTCGGCCTCCTCCTCGCTATTATCTCAATAACCACTATAACTGCCACCTGGTGCACCATATATAGAACGCATCGATGACATATATACCTCACAAGCAATGGTGGCCTCTGGTGGAAGTGTTGGACGTAAATCTTCCATTAGTTTCATAAATGCAGTGTTTTCCATAGCAGACTATGTTGCCGTCTCTGTGGATATTTTTTCAGACTATTATGCCTGTTCCTTAACCTACTGCAACTCAGTTTCACTATAACTCATACCAGAGGAGGGCCAATATTTCATCGGAACTATACTCTTCCCAGGCCGGTAGCGTACTCTACCAGGGTGCTCATCTCCCAACACCTGATGTAAGTGATCGTTTGGACCAAAATTGTCAGGTTCATGGGCATCAAGGGCCTCTAAAGCAGACTATTACAAATATAAATATATTATTAAGTTAAAAAATAGAGATTAAAATTTTAAATCTACAAAGTAAAACTTACAATATGCTGATGAGTTGGTTTATTAACCGCACTTCCATCTTTCTTCTTTCTACTCGAGCAAAAAAGTTTTTCTCGAGGCACACATCCTTATATATTCAATTTATACCTCTACAATGACATTGAATGTAGGAAACCATAATTAAAAATAGGATACCAAAAAAAACAGTAATTGCATAGCTAAAATTATATAACAACTTTAGAAATCGAATTAATTACGAAGGAAGCAATAGAAAGTGCAAGTCATGAAGAAAGATTATAAACTTTCATACCAGCTATCTCTCATGATCTGGCATTGTAGTATGTCCCAATGTTTAGACGTATTTCTTAGCATCAATGTTTTTTTATTTTTCTAGATGCATCCTAAATAAAATTCAATAATTAGTATTAATGAAAAACATGAAAATTTTCATTTAAATACTTCTAATTTGATTAATACCGTAAATTGGCTAGTCGCCCAATGAGTAATCATCTGTCGATACTGTTATAATGGAAAATCATCCATGATAGGGACCACCTCCAACTCTGTTCCTGCTCTATCACACTAGCCAATGTACAACTCATGCTTATAAGCTCTCCAAAGATCGCCTAAATCCTTTATACATGCTGGTCGTGCACCCTCACCATCGGGGAAATTAAACCGCAACTGAAACCAAAATATTAATTCATATAAATAAAAAAATTAATATATTGCATTAAATATAACTGATTTTTTTACCCATATCTCTACCCAGGATTTATCCTTGACTTCATTTGACAGCAGTCTCTATGAGAGCGGGCTGACAGGACTGATGTCGGAGTATTTGACAAGCATCTCCAAAAAACTTCGACATTACTGCCCTGATTTTTCAATCATCTGACTATATTTATTGTATTACAACATCAACTGCGTGTGACAGTTCCACACTAAACACATGCGTGTACACCCCCGCCCCCACCTCCTACCAGTATATGCATTTGTTATGAAAAAAAAAATATTTTATCAATACATGTTATAATGAAAATAAATAATGGTGTAATAATTTGTTAAGGTTTTATAAGTATACCTATGGTAGTCTGATCAATGGGCGCTGCTGGATCCGTAGAAACTGAAGGAACACCCTGTACAGATGGAGTGGGTCCCAATGTATGCTTCACAGGGACAGACTCTGACGGAGCAGTAGTCGAAGAATATGGAATATAAAATCCTGGAGAGATTGAAGTAGTAGTAAAAGAATATGATAGGGATGACTTTCCAAATGCGGGATGGGGAGTGGGAATCATCATCAGATATGATACAGACGGGTGAGGAGGGTCAAATGTAAATGGTGGTGAAAACATGGGAGGCCTAAATACCTTGTGTGTCCCTAACGACACACTGGGATCAGAATGTAGGATGAATGGTATGTCAGTGGGAGGGGCAAGGTCTAATCGGGTATGCTGACTAGATCGTCTAGCTCCCATACCACCCCCCTCATACGAAGACCCCCATTATTGGGACCACTACTCAGCTGCTTCTCAAATAATTGTCGCATAATAAATGGATCCTGATAAAATGTTTAAAAAAAATTAATCACATGACATTATATATAATTTAAATAAATATATTTGAAATAAAATACTCACTGTAGGCACTAGTGATGGAATGCCCATCTCGGTCATGCGACGACTATTGTCCATAATCTGTTTCTGTTGCCTCTCTTCAATTGGTTTCATTCCCTGCATCTGAAAACAAATATGTAAGTAAATGGAAAAGGATAACTAATGTGTAACCCAAAAAACAAAATAAATGAGAGGGAATAGGGGGATTCATGGATAATTTAACTAACCATTGTTTTAGGTGAGCTTGAACAAATATATAATGAAGTCAATAAATCATACAAGATGTAATAAAGAAATTTAATTTCTAGTAGGATGGTTATTTACTAAGTGTCATCAATATATTAAAATCACGGAACATTGATTCTACTAGATTCATAAGTGGAAAAGAAATTGTCAAAATTAAGGAAAAATTTAATTTCTTTAGCTCCAGTAGATAACGAAGGTTTCAATATTAAATCAATTTGAATAGAACCAACCTTAACAACCCAACTCGAGGTAAACCAAAAGAATTGAGAACATGAATGGATGATTTTATATATTTCCCACCACAACTTCAGGTTCACAGTCAACTCTGAAAATTGAGCTATTGGAGTCATCAAAATAAATAAATGGATTGGTTCTAATGGCAGTAGGGATGGTTTCAATTCCATCATCACCATCATCAAAAATATGTCTTGGAATTACTTCAACTATGACACCAAATTCAGGTCAAAGTTGGTCTTTGACATACAGAACTTGTTTATCCATTGATGCCAATACATATGGTTCTTCGGTAGCAAGAGTGCGAGTCATATTAATTACTCAAAATCCACAATCATCAATAAATGTGCCCTGTCTCATCATCAAATCAAACCAATGACATTTCATCATAGTGACTCGTCCATGAGAGTAATAATTCAACATTATTATTTTTTCAATGACTCCATAATAACCCCCATTTTTAAATCGCGGTATACTATCTGATGCACTGGAATAACAATCTGTTGTGGTAGTAACCATAACACCATCATGTTGTGTTCTCATGTTCTTTTCTCGTTCAGTGACAATAAATTTGTACCTATTGATAACAATTGGTTTACAGTCACGAACCACAATATTTGGACCAAAAGACAAAGCTCTTATTTCCTCAGAGACAAAGTCAGCAGGCAAAATCAATACCTACAATATAAATGAATATTAAACTTAATTAAATATTGATTTAATTATTTTAAATAGTAATATTTTTACCTTCAATTTTAACCAAGAAGAAAACTCTTTTCTATGAAAAGTCTCCCTCCTTCTCAAAGATAAAGAATGATGCTTTATATTTATCATTGTTTTATGTTCTCTGTAGATAAAAAATGAATATTTTAGAAGATATATATGTAATACATACATATTCAATTTAGTTACCCGATGTAGTCATCGAACAAATCACAATTGAACAAAACTGTGCAATGTGCCATCTCCCACTTTTCAAGGATTAATGTACTCAATGTATATGATCCAAGAATTCCTCATATTTGAGGAAGTGATGAAAAACTGGGTTCAATTTGCTCATACTGTTCTTCTTCATTTCTCATTGGTCTGTTCATTATTATAGTAATATCAGACAAATACATTGAGAAGTGTTAAGTCAAAAGTTATCTTTTGACTTCTATATTTTGTTTTGGAAATCACCAATGTCTTTTTAATTGTACCGTACTGACTTTGTCAATCGTATCGTACTGACTCTGTCAATCATATCGTACTGAATCTGTCAATCGTATTGTACTGACTCTGTCAATCATATCGTACTGACTTTGTCAATCGTATCGTACTGACTCTGTCAAATGTATCGTACTGACTCTTCTTTTCATACTTTCATTACTTGTTTTGTACTTAGTCAAAAACACTTGTTTCATATTAATCGCACTATTGTTTATCATCTACATATATCTTGTTTTAACCAATACGATGTCGTTGAGTTAGTTACAAACTAATCAAAACGATGTCGTGCTTTCTGTTTCAATATGACCGTTATGATGCCAGGTGTCCAAGTCCCTCCGAGTTTTTCAGAGAAATATGACCGTTGGAGGCAACATGACCGTGGGAACCCAAGGCCTATAAATAGGAGGTCATTTGAATCTTAGAGAAATGAACAACGAGACTTTTGTAACAACTTTGATACTCTACTTCTATCAAGTTCTAGAGAGAGACACTGTGACTTCTCTCATCTGCTTTGTGCGTCCGATCATCGTATTGAGGGATTTCAAGTGATTGAAAGATAGAGGTGCCAATTACCTACAAAATCGAGGGCTTCCATGGATAGGCAGACAGACGGTCTGATCATCGTATCGAGGGCTGCCGGGGATAAGCAGATGGACGAACCGATCATCGTATCGAGGGCTCACCAAGGTGTTAGTGAGACAAACCTTTTATCCTTGGTGAAAGGATAACCTTTCTCTTTGGGTGAAAAGAATTGTAATTCTTTTACATTTCCGCTACTAATTGTATTAGAAAGGAAATTGTTTTTGTTTCCTTTTCTATCTCTTATTCAATTGTAATTGTTTCAATTACAATCATTCTATTACATATTGTATTGATTGATTCTATACGCTTTAAGGTAGAATCATCCATCTTTATATTACTCTGATTATTGTGTTCATCTTGAATACGATTGTTTTACATTACATTAGTATTACATTACATCATACCTTTTATATTTAGTACAATTGTGGGTGTTTGTATTTGTATTAGTTTAAGATCATTTAAACTAATCTCTTAAGTTGCTAAAACTCATAGGTTTTTAAACCTACAATTCACCCCCCTCTTGTATTGTTCCATCTAATATACATATACATATACATATTCGATCCTACAATTGGTATCAGAGGAGGTTTTCCACTGATTTGTATTACTATCTTTATTTCTTTTTATTACTATTTTTAATTACTGACTACACTAATGTGTGGAGTGGAAAAGTTTTTGTTTTATCAGATGGAAGGAATGAATATTGGGTCAATAGACAATCTAAATCCTTCTAGACCACCAATCTTTGATGGAAATGATTATGAGTACTGGAGAGATCGTATGAAGAAGTTCGTTATCAATACTGGTGTAGAAAATTTTATTATGCTTACTGGAGGTTACAAAATTCCTGACAAAGAAGTCAGTACTTTCACTAACCAAGAGAAGTAAGAATATCAACTGAATTACAAGGTACACAATACTTTATTATTCTCTATGACCAGGAATATATACATTCAGATATCTTCATGTGAAGCAGTCAACTGTATTTGGAAGAAATTAGAAGTCACTCATTTTGGTACATCCAAGGTTATAGAAACAAGAAGAGCAATGCTTCGAGCAGAGTATCATGGTTTTGGTTTTCCTTATGGAGATCCAGTATGTAAAGTGCAACAAAGGTTTATGACAATTGTCAACAGCTTACAATCCATGGGTGAAAAAGGCCTTGATAATGAAGCTCTAGTAGATAAGATTATAGATATAATTCCAAATGAATGGGAGTCAAAAAGGACAACTATTGATGAAAATAGAAAAGTTTCCCAGATTTCTCTAGATGAACTCTTTGGAACTCTTCTACAGCACGAGACAAGAATGAAGAGAGATGCTGATTTCAACAAGAAGAAGAATGGGAATGGAAGTGTAGCCTTTACATCTAAAGCTAAAACACCTGAAAAGCTTACAAGATCCAAAGCCAAGAAAGTTATATCTGATTTAAGTGATTGTGACCTTTCGGATAATGAGTTAGCCAATATTGCTCGAAGGATGAACAAGATTGTGGGAAAGAAAGACTTCCAATATAGATTCAAAAAGAAAGATAGGAAGGATAAGAAAGATTCAGAGGTAACTTGTTATGAATGTAAGAAAACAGGACATATAAGGCCAGATTGTCCTTTACTAAAGAGGAAAGACAGAAAGGAGAAACACTCTCAAAGAAACAAGAAAAGGTTTTATAAGACAAAGAAAGTATTGAAGGCAAATGATACCTGGAGTGCAAGTGGTAGTGATTCTTCAGATGATTCTTCAGAATATGAGTCCTCAGAACAGAGGAATATTGGACTTTTAGCCAGATTACCAATTGAAGATCATTGTCTCATGGATAAGGTACATAATGCTAAAGCTATTACAAATGTCTATTTGAATGCAAATTTTACTGATAATAGATATTATGAATCTTCATCATCAGAAGATGATACATTACCTTCTTTTGAAGAAGTATCTATATTTTCCAAATTACTTAAAAATAAAAATTCTAAACTCAAGAAGAAGCTTGAGAAAGAAAATTCTAGGATTTCAATTTTGACTAAAGAAGTATCAGATCTTTCTAAGGATCTTGATGTGAAAACTTCTGATTTTGAAAGTATTTTAAAAACCCTTGAGAAAGTCAAATCTGATAAGGATAAACTTTCTAAGGACCTAGAAACTGTGTTTTCAAAGAAAAATGTTTTAGAACCTAAATCTAGTTCAAATTCAAATGTTTTGGAAAATAAAAACATAGTTTTAAAATTAAAGTCAGAAATTTTTTCCTTGAAAAAATGTTTTTCAAACATACTCATGGAAAGGAAAACTTTGACAAGATGTATTCTCAAATTAGACCTTTGAGAAATCGTTCTGGTCTTGGTTATACTCATTCCAAACCTGTTTTTAGTAATAACTATTTTCTTCCTAAAAAAACCTCTTTTTGTTCTAAGTGTCAATGTGGAGGACACTGGAGAAGATATTGTTCTCTTAACAGACCTCAATCTTTAGGATTTCATAAAGCTCATTTTGTGAAACAAATATGGATTCCAAAAATTCTTTTATCTAACCCTTCTGGATCCAAACAAGTTTGGATTCCGAAAAACTAATTGTTTCTTTTTCAGGAAAATGAGAAGTGTACCAATAAGAATATTTGGTACATGGATAGTGGTTGTTCTCGACACATGACCAGAAACAAAGATCTCTTTGAAAAGGTTATCAAAACAAAAGGTGGAAAAGTTACCTTCGGAGATAATGCTCAAGGAAAGATTGTTGGTATAGGTAATATAGTTTTTCTTGGAAAATTTCTTATTTCAAATGTTTTGTTTGTTAAAGGTCTTAGGCACAATCTCATCAGGATAAGTCAATTGTGTGATGAAGGTTACCTTGTAAATTTTAGAAATGATAAGTGTCTAGTTCACAATTCCAAGGATGAATTCATTCTATCTGTCCATAGGCAAGAGAATGTTTACACTATTAACTTAGAAGAACTTAAGAGCCAAAACTTACCTTGCTTAAGTGCAATAGAAGACCAATCATGGCTATGGAATAGAAGATTAGGAAACTATAATCTGAGAAACCTTAGTAAACTTTCAAAGAAAAGACTTGTGAAGGGACTACCGGATCTTAGATATGATTCTTCAAAAGTCTGTGATCCTTGTTAATTTGGAAAGCAACATAAAAATAGCTTTAAATCAATTAATGAAGTTTCAACTTCTAATGCATTACAGCTAGTGCATATGGATATTTTTGGTCCTACACAAACTGGAAGAATTGGAGGCAAATACTATGTATTTGTTTTAGTTGATGACTTTACTAGATTTACATGGGTTTACTTTCTCACAAATAAATTTTAAGCCTTTTCCTATTTAAAAACTTTTAGATCCCAAGTTAAAAATGAGAAAAACCTACCATTGATAACTATTCATAATGATCATGGTGGTGAATTTAAAAATTCAGATTTTGAAACTTTTTGTAGTAATAAAGGTATTACTCACAATTTCTCAGCTCCAAGAACTCCTCAGCAAAATGGTGTTGTTGAAAGAAGAAATCGTATTCTTCAAGAAATGACTCAAACCATGTTGAGTGAATACTCAATTCCTAATCACTTCTGGGATGAAGCTGTTAGTACTGCCTGTTATACTATAAATCGTGTTTTAACTAGACCATTTCTTAATAAAACCTCTTATGAGTTATGGACTGGCCGAAAACCTAAAGTTTCATACTTCAAAGTTTTTGGATTCAAAGTATTCATTCTGAATACAAAAGATAATCTTCATAAATTTGCACCAATATTTGATGAAGAAATCTTTCTAGGCTATTGCACAACTTCTAAGGATTATAGAGTTTTCAATAAAAATACTTGTACTGTTGAGGAAACAGTACATGTGAAATTTGATGAAACTGATCCTTTTGTTTTCAAATTATCCCAACCTATATCCTCAGATGTGTTTTCAAAAACTGATTATCAAACTTTGATAGAAGATCCTTCTGATAAGGAAAATATTCAAGAAGATACTTCTAAAACATTTACCACAGAATATTTTCTACCATATGTTGATGAACAGGTATTACAAAACCCAAATCAATTGTTTCTTAGGAATCATCCTAGTGATAACATCATTGGTGATGTAAATCAACCTGTAAGGACCAGAAATTCCTTAAGAAATGAAATAGAACATCTTGATTTTCTTTCCCAATTTGAACCTAAAAGTCCAAGTGAGGCCTTAGGTGATGACGATTGGATCAAAGCAATTCTAGATGAACTGAATGAATTTGAAGGGAATCAAGTCTGAACTTTAGTTGATAGACCTAAATAAACAACTGTAATTGGTGTAAAATGGGTTTTTAGAAACAAATGTGATGAAAATGGAATCATTTTAAGAAATAAAGAAAGACTTGTTGCTAAGGGCTATAATCAACAATAGGAAATAGACTATGAAGAAACATATGCTCATGTTGCTATACTTGAATCTATTCATATTCTATTAGCCTTTTCAGCATACTTTAATTTCAAACTATTTCAAATGGATGTAAAATGTGCTTTTCTAAATGGTTTTGTTCAAGAAGAAGTTTTTGTTGAACAACCTCCTGGTTTTCTAGACTCAAAACATCCTGATCATGTTCTCAAACTTACCAAGGCTCTATATGGTCTTAAACAAGCCCCTAGAGCATGGTATGATAGACTTACAAGATTTCTTTTACAAAACAATTATACAAAAGGTACAACAGATCCAAACCTATTTATAAAAATGGAAAATAAAAATGTTTTGATTGTTCAAATCTATGTTGATGACATCATATTTGGATCAACTCAGAAATCTTTAACTAATTCTTTTGAAAATTTAATGAAATCTGAGTTTGAAATGAGCATGATGGGTGAGTTAACATTCTTTTTAGGTTTTCAAATTTATCAAAAACCAGAAGGAAAATATATATCTCAACACAAGTATATAAAAGATTTACTCAAAAAGTATGGTTATGACAAGACTAAAAGTATTAGCACTTTAATCGGTACCTCAAATACACTTGATCTTGATGAAACTGGGAAACCAGTCGATCAAACAATCTTTAGAGGTATGATAGGGAGTTTGTTATACTTGACAGCTAGTCAACCAGACTTAATGTTTTCTGTATGCTTATGCGCAAGATATCAATCTAATCCAAAAGAGTATCATTTAAAATCCGTAAAGAGAATCTTTCGGTATTTAAAAGGCACTATGGATTTAGGTCTTTTTTACTCTTCTGGGAATGATTTTGTTTTAAAAAGTTTTTCAGATGCTGACTTTGGCGGTTGTAGAATGGATAGAAAAAGTACATCTGGAACATGTCATTTGTTAGGAGATTCTCTGGTTTCTTGGTCCTGCAAGAAACAACACTCAATAGCACTATCCACTTCTGAAGCTGAATATATAGCAGCTGGAAGTTGCTGTGCTCAAGTATTGTGGATGCAACACACACTCACTGACTATGGATTAAGTTTCTCCAAAACTCAAATTCTATGTGATAATACTAGTGCCATAGCTCTTAGTAAGATCCCAGCACACCACTCTTGTGCAAAACACATAGATGTTAGTCATCACTTTCTTAGGGATCACACACAAAAAGGAGATATTGTTTTACAATTTATCAGAACGCAAGAACAAATTGCTGACATTTTTACAAAACCATTACCTTCCGATAGGTTTGAGTTTATAAAACCGAAGCTAGGAATGATTACATTAAAATAATCATTCATATATACTTCTTGTTTTACAATTCTCCTAACATTAAATAACTCCCTTTGAAAGGGGGAGGACATTTCTTACTATTTTTTTACTATGTTTCTTTTTCTCTTATGATCTTTAATTATTTACTCTCCTGGTATGTGTTTTTGTTTTTCTGTTTATCGTATTGACAGTTTTATCGTAATATATACCTATTTGTTTATCGTATTGGCAATTTTATTGTATTATTTTCTTTTCCATCGTACTAACCGATGATGGTAATGATTTTCTTTTCCATCATACTGTCCAATGATGGTAATGATTTTCTTTTCCATCGTACTGACCGATGATGGTAATGATTTTCTTTTCCATCGTATTGACCGATGATGGTAATGATTTTCTTTTCCATCGTACTGACCGATGATGGTGATGATTTTCTTTTCCATCGTATCGACCGATCATGGTAACAAGATTCTTCTCCATCGTATTGTCAGTTTATGGTAACAAGATTATTTTCCATCGTATTGTCAGTTCATGGTAACGAGATTGTTTTCCATCATATTTTCAGTTCATGGTAACGATATTGTTTTCCATCGTATTTTCAGTTCATGGTAACGAGATTGTTTTCCACCAGCTTGTCAGTTAATGGTAACAAGATTGTTTTCCATCGGTATGATGATTTATAGTATTCTTTTTCTTCGTACTTTTGTGTTTTCTTTTGAATTCTAACAAAACCAACAATAACCTTACAATCTCCAATAGGTACTTTTCATTTTTTTTTAATTTTTTTTGTCTTTCGTTTTAATCCTAACCATTGATCTGTTTTTTCTCTAATCTTGACCATAGAAGATCAACGGTCACCTCTTTATCACCTATAAATAAGCCCCCCCCCCCTCCCCAAACCCACATTGGTTTTTTAGGTTTTGAGGTGAAGCTCTACTCCACTGGTTTTAAATCATCGTACAATCTTTCATCAGCAGCACCTTTATGTCTCAGTCCTCTGCTAACACTCCCGCCGAAATGTCTTCAAAGACTTTTACAGAGAAAGACTTTTTCAGAGAAAGGTTAGTTTCTCGGGACTTTTTTGATTCGTATGATTCCACAATCAGAAGAATCATTCTGTTTCAAGGATGGGAACATTTATGTGTTGAAAGACCTGTTTCTCAAGATCCGGTTCTCTTTGATAAAGTCAGTCAGTTATATAAAACCATATCTTTCGACAAAGACATGACTATCAATTTTACTGTGTACGATAGAAAGATTTCTATGTCTGGGAAACAAACGGCTCATTTTCTAAATGTCCCAACAGAAGGGGATTCTTTCTGTCCATATCATAAACTACCAGAGGAAGTTGGTACGTTTAATAGATAAAGTGCTGAGAAGTCTTTGTTTTTTATAAATGAAGAGAAGAGAAAAGTGGCTCATCTTTCTCTGGACAATCGGTTTGTGACTTTATGGATTCAAGGTTTTCTTATCCCAAGGAAAGGGGATAGAGAAACTTTGAAAGTTTCAGATATTTTTATGCTTGACTATCTTGTAAATATGAGAAAATTAAATCTCATGGGGTATGTTTTTGAAACCATTAAGAATGTCAAGACAGGAGGGATCGTCTCAAATGATTATGTATCCAGCCATCCTTACTAAGTTTATTCTTGAGAGCATGAAGTTTTGAAACATTCCTTTGAAAGGAAACCCGATAGATCTGAAGCCATCTTGGATTAGTAAGAGTACTTTGAAAAAGCTGAATGTCTGTTTTGATCTAAATTCAAAACATTTTATAAGAGATGTAGAAGCTGAATCCGCTCAAAATCAATCGGCACAAATGCCAGCCAAAGACATTCAATCTGCTGGTATTACTCAAAAGTCTGATCCACAAACCATCTCAAAGCCAAAGAAAAAGCCAAATTATAGTAAGGAAGTTGTAGCCAAATGGAGAAAGGATAAGGAAGAGAGAAAGGAAGGTGATCCAAAGTTTGGTCTTGACCCAGATGAGGCTTTTGCAGAAAGAATAAGGGTAGAGGAAATCCTTAAAGCTGAAAAGAAAAAGAAGACTATTTTGAAAAGAAAGGCTCAAGACTTTGATGTTTCTAAAGTCTTGAAAATGGTTGAGGATGCAAGTGCTCAACTAATAGATGAAGTGCATCAAGAACCCATCGTACAGAGTCTTCCTGAGAAAGAAAAAGGAAACAAATGATGGAAGAGATAGAATAAGTGGAAGAGGAGGAAGGAGATTTTCTTTTAGAATTCCTTCAGAGTTCGAAGAAGAGTAGGGAGGAATCGGTTCAAAAGATGAGTGAAGGTGTTCAATAAACCCCTCATGCCAATCAAGCACTTTTTGAAACCTCCGAAACACCAGAAAAAACACCCCCTCAAGTAAAGCAAGGTGATCAATCTTCTCATACTGAAAAAGTGATTGTCATCAGTGACAAAGTAGAAGAATAAAGAAAAGAGAAAGAAAAAGAAAAAGGAAAATAACCAGTTATTGACTCAAGCCGATCAAATGAATTTCCTTCGTACGATGAAGATACTGATTCAGAACATATAATTTCTCTCAAGAAGAGTGATTATATTGTCCATGTTTTGAGAAGGGTTGAAAAGACTATTCCTTACTTTCCTAGGCTGGAAGGGAAAATTGATTTCATTACTTACAATCAGAAAAATAAGTTTGGTTTGGTAAGAGAGTTAAGAAAGAAAGTTTTGTCAATTGAAGCTGATTTGAAAGTTCTTTCTGAAACCTCGGTTTCTCATAAGAAAGCTTGCAACAGGATGACTAAGTGGTCATATAAAACAGAAAGCTCGGTGAATGATCATGATATAGAAATTGAAGATATAAGGAGGTTGTCAAATGATCTTTCTATTTCCTTTAATAAGCTTGACAAAGAAACTGTTGAAAGGCTGAATCAGATAACTCATGGAGCTGATATTCCTTCAGTGAAAGAATTGCAAGAGAGAATGAATGCTTTTCAATCTAAATTCTGGAAGGTTTCATCTTTCAAGGATGAAATGGTTTTGTTGAAGAAACAAAATTCAATGTTATCCAAAGATAACAAGAATCTGCAAGACAGAATTGATACCCTTGAGGAAGTAATCAGAGTCTAGGAGGAGACTATCAAGAATCAAGATCAAATTTTTGTGGACCAACAAGAGCTTCTTAGAACTCAGGGTGAATCAATTTCTGAAGACAAGAAAGAAATCAAGAAGATGAAAGTTTTTCTTCATGAGCTCATAAATAAGGAAAAGGAAAGAGAAAACAAATGACTGTTGTATTTGTTTTCCTTTGGAACCTGTCTTTGATTTGTAATAACTTTTATGATTTTGTTCTTTTGTCCTGTAATTTCTTTTATCTAACTCTTTTAGGCAACTCAAAGTAACCCCATTCTTTTTGTAAACCACAAATGGGGAGAATGTTTTACAAAGGGAGATTGGTTTAATCAAATACTTCGAAACCAAGGAAAATCTATGAATACAATTCTTAGGAAAGTATACACCTAAGGGGGAGTTATTTGTATTCAAAATCATATTCAGAAGAGTTTCCAATAACTTAGGGGGAGATAAGTATTTCTTGTTATATTTACTTTGTGTGTTGTGATTTCCAAAAAGGGGGAGATTGTTAAGTCAAAAGTTCTCTTTTGAATTCTATATTTTGTTTTTGAAATCACAAATGTCTTTTTAATCGTACCGTACTGACTCTATCAATCATATCGTACTGACTCTGTCAATCGTATCATACTGACTCTGTCAATCATATCGTACTAACTCTGTCAATTGTATCGTACTGACTCTGTCAATCGTATCGTACTAACTCTGTCAATCGTATCATACTGACTCTATCAATCATATCGTACTGACTCTGTCAATCGTATCATACTGACTCTGTCAAATGTATCGTACTGACTCTGCTTTTCATACTTTCATTACTTGTTTTGTACTTAGTCAAAAACACTTGTTTCATATTAATCGTACTATTGTTTATCATCTACATATATCTTATTTTAACCAATACGATGTCGTTGAGTTAGTTACAAACTAATCAAAACGATGTCGTGCTTTCTGTTTCAATATGACCATTATGATGCCAGGTGTCCAAGTCCCTCCGAGTTTTTCGGAGAAATATGACCATTGGAGGCAACATGACCGTTGGAACCCGAGGCCTATAAATAGGAGGTCATTTGAAGCTGAGAGAAATGAACAACGAGAATTTTGTAACAACTGCGATACTCTACTTCTATCAAGTTCTAGATAGAGACACTGTGACTTCTCTCATCTACTTTGTGCATCCGATCATTGTATCGAGGGCTTTCAAGTGATTGAAAGACAGAGGTTCCGATTACCTACAAAATCAAGGGCTGCCGGGGATAGGTAGACAGACGGTCCAATCATCGTATCGAGGGATGACGGGGATAAGCAGATGGACGAACCGATCATCGTATCGAGGGCTCACCAAGGTGTTGGTGAGACAGACCTTTTATCCTAGGTGAAAGGATAACCCTTCTCTTTGGGTTAAAAGAATTGTAATTCTTTTACATTTCTGCTGCTAATTGTATTAGAAAATAAATTGTTTTTGTTTCCTTTTCTATCTCTTATTCAATTGTAATTTTTTCAATTACAATCATTCTATTACATATTGTATTGATTTATTCTATACGCTTTAAGGTAGAATCATCCATCTTTATATTACTCTGATTATTGTGTTCATCTTGAATACGATTGTTTTACATTACATTAGTATTACATTACATCATACCTTTTATATTCAGTGTAATTGTGGGTGTTTGTATTTGTATTAGTTTAAGATCATTTAAACTAATCTCTTAAGTTGCTAAAAATCATCGGTTTTTAAACCTACAATTCACCCCCCTCTTGTATTGTTCCATCTAATATACATATACATATACATATTCGACCCTACAAAAAGAAATCCATACATTCTTGAGCCAAGTAACCGCTCACGATAGAACCTTCGGGATGATTCTTGTTTTGGACATAAGAATTTAATCTGTATATATTTCTTTCAGTTGGATATATCCAAAAAAAGAAATAGGTCCTTCGAGAAGTATTTCAGTGGGAATATGGATAGTCATATGTAGCATGCATGTGAAAAATGATGGAGGACATATTTTCTCCAACTCACACAAAATTAATGGGGCATCTGTCAACATTTTTTGCAAGAACGACTTGGACAACTTCTTAGCACAAAGATCTATAAATAAATGGAAAAACCAAATAAAAGTCACCCTTACATTATTGGAAAAAAGATGATGGATTGCTATTGGAATCAACTCATGCAGAAGAATGTGATAATCATGAGTCTTCAAAGATTTTAGCTTCAACTCTCTTCTATTGACCCATTTAGATATGTTTCTTGAATAGCAATCAGGAACTCTAATAGTCTCCAATACTTCCAGAAATTGTTTTTTTTTCTGTAGGTGTCATCACATAATAATCACATGGAACTTTCCATTTATTTTCACTGATACGCACAGGATACAATTCTGGTCTGATGCCCCAATCCAAAAAGTCACGTCGAGACCGTAAATCATCTTTTTTCTTTTCCTTAACATTTAGAAGTATCAAAAGCCACATTTAACATATATTATTTTCAATATGAATTACGTCTAAGAAATGATGTAAAAAATTGGTTGACCAATAAGGAAAATCAAAAAAGATACTCCTCTTCCTCCAATTGTAAGAGGTTTCAGTGGAAACATTCTTTCTCTTTCCAGATTTCATTTGACCCTTCCCGAATAAAAAACCGAAATCTTTCAATTCATTAAGCACATCAGTTCTAGACATACGCTGAGGTGGATCATAGGTCTCTGTGGTATTATCAAATCTTCAATGATTATTTCTATATGGATGGTCCATTGGAAAGAATTGTTGATGTCCCATAAAACTGAAACTACAACGACGTTTCAGTATTCTGGACCGTGTATTCTTCATACAAACAAGACATGATAGTTTTACCTTCATGATCTATCCAGAAATCATTTCATAAGCCAAAAAATCATTGATCATCCACATAAGTGCAACACGCATCTGAAATATGTCTTTTGAATATGCATTGTATGTGTGTACACCCACATCTCAAAGAAGTTTCAACTCTTTTATTAAAGGTTACATGTATACGTCAATATCAATGTCAGGATCAGAAGGGCCAGATATGAGTATACTCATGAAAGTGAAAGATTTTTTCATACACAACCATGGGGAAAGATTATAAATGTGTATAAAAACTTTCCATGTGTTATGAAAAGTAAGAATCTTCCCAAACAGATTAAAACTGTCACATGAAAGACCCAACCTTATATTACGCACGCCAGATACAAAATCAGGATATTGAGCATCAAATATTTTCCATGAAAATCCATCTACAGGGTGAACCAACTAATCATTAGTCTTCTTTCTCTCGGTATCATGCCATCACATTTTTATTGATATTTCATCAGACATAAAAAGATTCTGGAGTCTGGGGATCAATGGAAAGTGCCACATTACTTTCTGTGGCACACGGGATGGTGTTCCATCAGATTTTGACTTCCAGTGTGATGTGAAACATTTTATACAATCATTTCATCCAGCGGTTTCCTCCCAGAAAAAACTGCAATCTTTCGGGAAAACATGAATTTTGTTTCTTTAAAATCCAAGTTCCTCAACAAACTTCCATTCCATATAGTGGTTTTATGGAATATACACATCATCTGGAAGTAAATCCTTCAAGAAGGTAAGAATGTAATCGACTGATGTATTAGAAATCCCATACATAGTTTTCCCATGAAACAATCGGATTAAAAATTCCAGCTTTTTCATTTTATCGCACTGTCGATATATTAGAGTCGTGGAAGAATCATTCAATTTTTTCACCTTTACAACATCATCATTTTCATTAGACGCATCATGTGTGCTCATATCGAATCCTTCTTGGGTTAGAATCCTATCTTTTTCATGTTGATGAATAAACAGAAACCAATCATATAACAAATTCTCCACTCCAGTCCTATCATTTGAATCATCTACAATATGAGATTTCATTTTCTCCCCATTGTGATACCACACATAGTAGTTTTCTTGAAAACCATATTTGGTTATGTGGTAGCTGATTTCTTGATGGATCAACTAAGGTCTTCCAACACAATTGGAACATGGGCAGTGTATGCGACCACTATCTGAAGCATTGTGAAATGAAAAATCTAAAAAAATCTCTAAATTGTTTTGAAAATCGCTTGAGATCCGATCGGTTTCATACATCCAACTTCTATCCATTCTGTAAAAAAATAATTGTTATAAGTCATTTCGTCAAAATCAATTCAATAAGATTGAAGTTTCATCGAAAATATATTTAAGTAAATGAGAATTGTTCACTTTATATGAAACCATAACTGACACACTACTCTATATGAGAATCATAATATAATAAATAAAAAATACTATATTTATAACAAAAAATCTTTGAAGAACTATACATGAGTGTACAAGATCATGTACACTTGTGGAGGAGAATTATTTAGGAGTTGACTAAATTATAGATCGAAGAAATTTTATATTT